>JASDQU010754121.1:0-11922 GCA_032191745.1 Picea mariana | reverse complement strand
ATATGTAAGTGTTATTTCTCTTTATGATCAATATAACATTATCATCCAATAAGTGCAGAGTAAATAAACCATGAACAATGAACAATCATACACATACACAGTACACCATTATTTTTATGTGGAAACCCATTGAGAGAGAAAACCACATAATGATTTTTCTTATATGTCTTTAGGAATTACATTCATTGGAAACACCAATTTCCTTTGTTCTCCAGCTACAATTGGAAAGAGGCTCCGACCCCCTATATTTTCAGGCTACAACTTGAGGGAAGCTACCACTCCCCAATTCTATGGATACAACCAGAAGGAGGCTACAACCCCTTGTGTTCTCTGACATCAACCGGAAGGTGGCTACACCAACCTATCCTTTCCCCATCCTTCCTCCCTGAAATATAAGTGTCAAATGAAGAAACCAATGTCACGCTGTCACTATGAGATATACCACTGCAAACCTGTACCAACCTGTACCATTAACTTGTATCCAACCTGTATCACTTCCTTGTAATCAACCTATACCTATACTCAATTTGTACCAACCAAAAACCAACAAATACGTGACCTATCTGTTCTGGAACGCACATATGTATGTGCCCTATCTATATTGCAGATTACATATTTATGCATCCTATCAATAATACAACTTGCATATGATCCAGGTAATTATCGGTGGCCACCCACCTTTTCCAACTGACTCAAAACAATTTTCTGGCAATTTTGGTAATTTACTATTTTTAGCAGTTTTTAACTTCCCGGGGCATTTTGAAGGCCTAAATGAAGGTTTTTCGGGATCAATATTCTCAATGATATTCGAAGACTTTGATTGATCCCCCAAAATTAATCTTCTTTATGGTACCTTTCCAACGAGCTATTGTGTGCCCCAAACGGAGATCGTATGTCAAAGTTACGCCCTCGGGAAGTTGATACACCAAACTACCCAAAACAGGGTCCACAAAACTATTGGCTTTTCATATTCCGGGTTAGGGTTTTGGATTTTATTTATGATAAAAATTACTTTAGAGACTCATTATAAAATCATCTTCTTGCGAATGCGAGTAGTGGACACATCTCTTCTCAGAGATAAGATTCCACCATTCTAGCGAGTCTTTCACTCTGTATTTTTGCAGTCTTTGTACATTTTCGCTCATTAATAGAAAATTGTGTATTACTATATCTCTGTGTTTATCATTGCATCTATGATACATTTATGTTATATTATCGGATATCTGAGATATCTCTGTACATTTCTTTATTATATCTTCGCTCTCATTTCGTGCCGAAAATAATCTAGATCAGTGGTATCAGAGAAAGATGCTCTTGATAATTTTTCAGTGCATGTCCTCGACGAGGTCCAAGTATAGAAATTTGGGTCTCGATCTTGTCTCTCTTGAGGAAAAACACTCTCTCACACCTATGAAACCCTCCATGGTAGAAGAAAATAAAAATGATAGAGCATATGATTCTATTAATATGTTGCTTGAGCAAGCTCTCACGTGATAGAGGGATGAAATGATGGATAGTTTTTCCCACATCCTTCAATGCCTGTCGATAACAATAGACACGTCTTCATTAAGAATCCACTTTGGAGGCACCTCTCCTTTCAAGTTACGAGTTAATTTTGATATTCCCATATTTGAAGGATAGATAGATGAAGATGCCCTAGAAAAATGGTTAAATCTGCTAGACGGTTATTTCTCTGTTCATAAATTCTTTGATAGGGACAAGATCACCTTCGCACTCCTTAAGGATCTCCCCCATGTCAAAAATTGGTGGGAAACTTACTCGGAGAAAATTTACACAAAGGAGTCTGGAATATATGGGGTCGAGCCCACTTGGTATTTTTTTTTGGATGTCGTAAAGGAACAATATTACACTGTTAGCAACTATGAGGGCCAGTACATGAGATGGACCACACTGCGGAAAGAGAGGGGCCAAGAAATTTTGGATTTCACCAATACATTCCATACCTTACGCACCAAGATGGGTATCAAAGACTTAGAACGACATTTAGTTCTGAAATACCATGGGGATCTACATAGATACATCCAAACTGAAATGGATTTTCTGGAAATCTCATCACTGAGTTTTTCTTATCTATATGCTGTTAAAATTGAGAAGAAATTTAAGCACCAGAAAAAACGAGATTTCGGGTATGAAAATATGAAACAACCAAAGTATAATAAAGATGGCCCTAACAAACAGTCTCCCAACAACCAGTCCAAGCCACAGGAAAAGAAGGGTCACAGAAAGACGAAGAAGGACACCGAAAAATGGTGCAATTTCCACAAAATCCCCTGGCACAACACCAATGAATGTCACTCAAAATAGTCATTGGTTATCGAGATCAAAGACAAGGAGATGAACCTTGATTCAGAATCTGATTCAGAAAATACTAATAGAAGACAGATCATCGACGCGGACCCCACTGCTATTGTCGCGACCGCAACAATTCAAATAGAAGAACCAACAGATCCTGAAGAGGGGGAGCGCCTTTTTCATTCATAGATATGGGTGAAGGGGACCTCGTTGCATTTTTTATTGATAGTGGAAGCCATAAGAACCTCATCTCAACATAGGTCATCAAACAGTTGGGATTGTCGACAACACCACACCCATAACCATACAACATCGGGTGTCTTTTCTAGGGTCGAGATCTTTGTGTCAGCCAACAATATCGATTGTCATATGGCATCCATCCCTTCAAGGATGAGGTATTATATGATGTTTCCCCACTGTATGTCTTTGATGTTCTCTTGGTCCAACCATATATGTGGAAGTGTCATGCTATCTATGAGTCTTGACCTCGTAGTGTCATTGTTACTCTGGGGGTCATCTCTATAGGATACCAGAGGTATTTCCAACTACTGTCCCACCTAAACAATGTCGCAAGGTAGTATCTCATACTACAAAATTAAGCTTCTTCACAATCTATTCAAAAGGTGAACGAAAGGATATTGCAAGCAATATAGCCTCGGCCCAAGCACCTTTTATCCAACAGAATCAGGTCGACAAGATTGTAGCAAAGAACAAATATTAATTCTACACACAATCATCTCATGTAGCCCGACTGGTTGAACAGATTCAAGCCCGCCAACAATAGGTTCATGACAACCTTCCACAAACCAAGCAAGACAACGTCTCCAACAAGGAAAGAAAATCACCAAGATGAAGATTCAGCAAATGCTTTTCCATCTCCCCCCACGAAATCAATGCAATGGATACCATTGCTTTCTAAGGAGGGAGTATTGATCAAGGTGGATATCGGTGGCCACCCACCTTTTCCAACTGGCTCAAAACAATTTTTTGGCAATTTTGGTAATTTATTATTTTTAGCAATTCTTAACTTCAGGGGGCATATTGAGGGACTAAATGAAGGTTTTTCTGGATAGATCTTCTAAATGATATCCAAAGTCTCTGATTGAGCCCCCAAAATGAATCTCCTTGATGATACCTTTCCAACAAGCTATCGTGTGCCCCAAACTGAGATCGTATGCCAAAGTTACGCCCCTAGGAAGTCGATACACCAAACTACCAAAAATGAGGTCCACAAAATTGTTGGCTTTTCATCTTCCAAGGTTAGGGATTTGTATTTTCTTTATCACAAAAATGCCTTTGGAGCCTCATTGTAAAATAATCTTCTTGTGAATGCGAGTAGTGTACACATCTCTTCTTAGAGATAAGTTGTCGCCATTCCAACGAGTCTTTAACTCTGTATTTTTATAGTCTTTGTACATTTTCGCTCATTAATAGAAAATTGTGTATTACTGTATCTCTTTGTTTATTGTTTCATCTCTGATACATTTCTGTTATATTATCAGATATCCAAGATATCTCTGTACATTTCTTTATTATATCTCTGCTCTCATTTCGTCTCGAAAATAATCTGGATCAATGTATGCCTTTTGAAGACTAGGGTTTTTCATCTCCTGAAAAATTCTGACCCTTTGCATCCTCTGTCACATCAACCTACAAACTGTCATAGTTTCCATACTATATTTGTGCCCTATGCATACATCCTCATACATATCCTTTAACCAAATGCATTTATATCTCTCTAGTCATGTTCCATACAAGTGTGTATAATCATGAACAAGTATAATAACTCTCACATGAACTAGACATAAAAACCTTTATGATATACAACGTCTCAATACATCAACCACTTCACAAATACAATCGCTCAACCATGTACCACAAAAACCATTAACCATATGCCAAGAAATACAAGATGTGCCTCAACACTAACAAGATGTATCAATGATAAATATTGATTATACCAGCATTGTATTTCTGTAGATCTGATTTATACAGCAAGTCCCCTGAAACCACTAATGTCTCTACGAAAAATCCTCAAACCCCCTAACCATTTCTCATGTAGACAACAAAACCATACTACTCATAGAAATAGGACATACCTTTTGAACCAGTAGATATATCTTCTATACCTGATCAATGTAGACCTTCATAAGATCTTTCTTTCTAACTCTAGAGACATGGCATCTTCATATTCTCAAGTTTTTAGGGCTTTACCCTCACGTAATCACCCTATTATACTATTATCCCACATACATATGCTCCATGTTCCACTGCACCCCACGTACACTTAAAAAAATAGGATTTTTTCAGTATTTTCTGTAATTTTGAAACTTTCACCATCAACCCTTCATGCTACCTTAGACTTGCACAACTTCATATGTATCAATGAGTACCTGCAATAAACCTTAAATATATATATATATATATATATTCAATGTGCTCAATAGGTGCTAATAGGAGAGCCATGTTCTCTTATTTATACTTCCATGTAGCTTCCTCAAGTGGTTACCTTCTAACCAACTTAACCCAATTTCCTTCTTTTAAGGCTCACCACTTGTCCACTTCTAACTCACTTTGCTACAAATAGTAAATTCTCCACTTCTAGTTGTAACTAATTTATTTTTAATTTTTTTCTTATTACAACAACTTAACACATGATTAACTCCTAGTTTCACTCACTTGACTAGTCAACTTCTTCTGGGAGCTTCTAGAATAATTTTGACTTATTTGACTTCTAGGTAACTCATGAGGGTTCTCCAAATTCGCAAGTCCATAACTCTCTAACCGTGAGGAGCTATGTGGCATTCCACATATCACCGGAAATGGCATGACATGTACTATCCATCTAGAATAGTAAATTACCTACAAATATTTTAACCTTTATACCATTATACATCAATCAAACTAAAGTCCCTTATCCATATTGTTTGGGTATACCAAAATATTCTACTGGACTTACTTCAATGGTTGACATCAATGAAAACCAACCCAATTAATCAACAAGATAAGCTTTGGAATCATATTTAGTCTTTCCTTTTTATGGGAATAGGAGTGGCACAAGGGCTTCTTGGAAAGATTAGCATATTATATTGATGCATGTTGAGACATAAATCAACTTGTTGGTAATAATCCCAATGGGATTTGATGGTAGGATATTTCTTCCATAAACTAGGTTAATACCTTCAACTAATACATGTTCAAGCATATAGAAGTAAGATTGGTTACAATTTTATGGTTTGTTTCAACTAAAATTCCATGGTTGCAATAAAACCAAAAAAAAGTGGTTAAATAGTGTGTCACTATTTGTGGATGTAAATCAACATCATTCATAGCATAAGATGAGATTCATGTGTCCTACTTTCTTTTAAGGAGATTTTGGGCAGTGTAGAGGTCTATATAAACATCAAGGAAATGTGAATTTTGCCTCTTTTCTAAACCACAAGTCTCTTTAATGTCTCTTTGAGTAGAATCTTTAGGATATACACCATAGGTTGGGTGAATCTATGTTTTAAAAGAGAAGCCTCTCATGGAGAAGCAACAATTTATCACTCTTATAATTATAAGAAAATTGTTTATCAAAGATCGTCCAATAAGATACAAAGTATAGGTCCACTCTTGTAGTAGAAAACTGGATGCCTCTTGTGTTCATAGTATATTTTATTTCATATTCAATTATTTATTTCTTTTGGATTGGATTCTCGAGTAATGATTGGAAATAGGACATAAGAATAGTTTCTTTCTTGCCATTTTTATTTTTTACTATTCATARCATARTTTCATTCCTATTGATTTTGATATATCTTAGAAGAATCAATGAGCTAGGAAAGAAATCTTCAATATGCATTCAAGAGGGCATATTAAGGAATCCTTAGATTCTAGTCTACTAGTAGGTACTAGTAATATTATTTTYCTATAGAAGAAGCATAAAGGATTAATGTAAGTGTTCTTAGAGTCTTCTATAAATCATTTTGTMTACAAAGTTTCATTTTCMATTGTTTATTATTASGATAGAATAATTAGAGTTGAGATCAAAATCCCCCAAAAACAACAGTTAAAATCCTTAACAAACCCAATAAACAAAAGTACTTGAATTACACATACATTGTAGGCATTTTTTAACTGGTACGCTCTTTGGTTGATAAATTAAAGTGATTTGTAGCATATTCCGGGCTCACCAATAGTAAGCATTAATGGAGCTTCTCAATTTTTGGCATCATTGTTGATGAAACACTAAAATATTAAAGGTATTTTCTTTAATATGGGTCTATAAATCCATTGTAGGAGTGGAAGAATTGGAGATAAATATACAATTATGTTTCTTCATTACATTGGAACTTCATATTTATTTAACAAGTATGTATGAACTATATAAGGGATTAGTTTGGAATATTTATTTCTAATATTCCTTGTATTAAAAGACAAGTGGAGACTAGTGCACACAGAGCAAGTTTCGACCCTGAAATACTAGTGGTTGACAAGTTTGAAAGGAAAAAAAAAAGCCATTAGTGGTTGGAGGATATATTTTGGACCGATTTTCTATAAAATTTCCCACTTAAGTAACAACAAATGTGAACTAATGAATTTTTTTTCCCTCCTTGGTTTCCCCCCCTTATGTAGAAAGCTAGCAAGACCGCAATCATTTTGTAGCTTCAAATGACTATTGTAGAAATTGAATTTGTTCAGGTCCTAATAAGCATTCATTATTAGTTCACATATATCATTCAATGTAGCCATACTATGGTCCATTACATACAACAAATGTGGTTATGAACATTAACAAAAACCTGTCAATGAAGAGTAAGTCCGTAAAATATTAGGTTTCTATCAAAATATGATATCAGATATCAAAATAAAAAAGTTCCTTCATATAAATAGGAGTTCATGATCAAATATTCAAGGTTTTGAGAAAACTAGAATATATAATATTTAGTTCATGATATATAACATCAAGTTCTAGTTAATAGAAGATTGGGCTAGATGAATAATGAATATTGGTCAAACTTAGAATATATCTTGAAATCATGAACATAATTTGATAGTAAGAATAGGTCTAGGTATTATATGTGGAAAATGAATACTATAAAATAAGAATAAAGTGAGATTTTTAAAGGGGTGACGAAAGGGAAAGATTAAAAATGGCTAGGAAAACTCATACATAACTTGTTTAGAAATAAGAAATTACCCAAATTGTTTACTTTAAATTGAAAAAATGTGATCGAGATGGATATCGGTGGCCACCCACCTATTCCAGTGGCTCAAAGAACGATTTTTCATTTTGACAATTTTTTATAGTTTTTTGAGTCCCAAACTTCAGGGGCCTTTTTGAGGCCCCAAACGACATGTTTTTGGACTTTTGGGGGGCCATGGGTTTATATCAATGCACCTTGAATCTTAAAGTAGGTTTTAATTCTTGGATAGACCTTTCCAACAAGGTATCGAATGCCCCAAACAAATATCGTATGAAAAAGTTACGCCCTCAGGAACTTGGCGTATCAACTACCCCCATCGGGGCCACCAAACCATTTGGCATTTCATCTTCCAGGGTTAGGGTTTTGGATTTTATTTATGTTAAAAAAGACTTTGGAGCCTCATTTTAAACATCATAATATTCTTGCAAATAAGCATAGCCATCACATCTCTTCTTAGAGATAAGCTTCCACCATTCTAGCGAGTCATTCACTCTGTATTTTTATAGTTTTTGTACATTTTCATCTTTAATAAAAAAAGTGTGCATTACTGTATCTCTGTGTTTATTAAAATATATCTGTATATTTCATTTCTATATCTGTACCTTCATTTTTTTCTCGAAATAATGTGGATCAGTGGTATCAGAGCAAGCTACTCCTTGTCGTTTCTTAGTGCATGTCCCCGACAAGGTTAGGGTATAAAGAGTTGGGTCTCGAGTTAGTTTCTATTGAGGACAAACACTCTCGCTATCCCAAGAGGCCTCCCATGTTGGAAGAGAAGAGGAACGGGGAAGAAAAATATCCCATCAAGCTATTTCTCTCGTAATCCCTCGTGCAACAGAGGAATGGGATGTTGGAGATTTTTTCTGAAATCCTTCAACGATTGCTGACAATAACAGGTGTGTCTTCGTCAAGCAATTGCTTTGGAGAAACTACCTCATTCAAGGAAAAATTTAATTTTAATATTCCCATATTTGAATGTTATATCGATGCGGATGCTTTGGAAAAATGGTTAAATTTTCTATAAGATTATTTCTTTGTTCACAATTTTTGCAACAGAGAAAAGATCACCTTTGTGCTCCTTAAATCTCTCCCCCATGTCAAACATTGGTGGGAAACTTACTGGGAGAAAAATTCCACAGAGTAGTCTGGAATATTTGGCATCGATCCCACTTGGTATTTTCTTATGGATGCGTTCAAGGAGAAATATTACCCTATGGTAAACTATGATAACTAATACATGAGATGGACCACACTCCATCAAAAGCGAGACCAAATAGTGTCAGATTTCACATATACCTTCCATAATTTGTGCACCAAGATAAGTATCAAAGACATTGAGTGAAATTTGGTTCTTAAATACCACGGGGCTCTATATAGGTACATCCAAACCGAAATGGAGTTTTTGGACATCTCATCACTAGGATCCTCTTATAGATATGCTATCAAAATCGAGCATAAATTGAAGTAGAACAATAAGTGAGAATTTGTGTATGGTAAAGGCATCCATAACTCATAGAGAAGTCAACCTAAAGACAACCAGTTCAAGCCATAGGAAAATTAGGGAAATGAGAAGATGAATAAGGGAACTGGGAACTGGTGCGACTTCTACAAAATCCCTTGGCACAACACCTATAAATGTCACTCAAAACAATCATTAGTATCCGAGCTCAAAGAAACAGAGTCGAGCCACGACTCAGAATCCAATTCAGACAATAATAAAAGGAGCCAGATAATCAATGCAGAACCCAATGCTATTGTCACAACCGCAACAATCCAACTAGAAGAACCTAAGGATCCTGAGGAGGGGGAGCACCTTTTCCATTCACAGATGTGGGTGAAGGGGACCCCACTACATTTTATTGTTTATAGAGGAATCCAGAAGAACCTCATCTGAATAGAGGTCGTCATGTAGTTGTATTTTCCAAGAACACCACACCTGCAACCATACAAAATAGGATGGCTTCACCAGGGATGAGAGCTTCGTGTCAACCAGTAGTGCCCATTGTCATATGGCATCAAGCCCTTCAAGGATGAGGAACTGTGTGATTTTTTACCACTGGAAGTTTGTGATGTTATTTTATACAAGCCATATATGTGGAAGCATCACGTTGTTTATGATTCTCGGCCTTGAAGAATCATTATTACTCTGGGGGTCAGATCTACAGGATACCATAGGTATCTCTGGCTACTGTCCCGACAAAATAGGGTCGCAAAGTAATCTCTCATACTGCAAAGGTTATCCTCTTTGTGCTCTGGACAATGAAACCACTGTAGCCTCAACCCATGACCTTTATATTTAGTAGAACCAGATTGACAAGCTTGTAGAAGAGCATAAATGTATGCCTACTACACCTACAGGGTGCCTCCACACTGCCTAGTCAAGAAAAGTTATAAAACATCTCTTCATTCTCTTCATGATGCATATTCACTGAAAATTTCCTCCCACACTAAGGAATATCATGCAGCTAGATTGGTTGAACGGATCCAACCCCTCCAACATTAGGTTTATGATAATCTTCAACAAGCTAAGCAAGATAACTTCTACAACAAGGTGAGAAACTCACCAAGGTTCAAATTTGAGAAAAATATTCCCCATCTTCCATGGAAACTTGACACAATGGATAGAATTTATTCCTAAGGGGGGATGAATGATCTAGACGGATATTAGTGGCCACCCACCTATTCCACTGGATCAAAGAACGATTTTCCATTTTGGTAGTTATTTACAGTTTTTTGAGTCCCAAATTTTCAGGGCCGTTTTGAGGCCCTTAACGATGTTTTTTTGTACTTATCAGATAGGAATTTCTGACAAGGTATTGAACTCCCCAAACAAAGATTGTATGAAAATGTTATGCCCTTGGTAAATTGACGTATCAACTACCCCCATCGAGGCCCGCAAACCTTTTGGTGTTTCATCTTCTGGGGTTAAGGTTTTGGATTTTCTTTATGTTAAAAAGGCCTTTGGAGCTTCGTTGTAAACATCATCATCTTATTGTGAATGAGAATAGCCATCACAATTCTTCTTAGATATAATCTTCCACCATTCCAGCGAGTCATTCACTCTGTATTTTTACAATTTTTGTACATTTCCATCTTTAATAGAAATTGTGCATTACAATATCTCTGTGTTTTTGGAAATATATATGTGTATTTACTTATTATATGTCCACCTTCATTTCCTTCTATAAATAATCCAGATCAGAATGAATCTCCTATTTTCATAATTATATTGTCTTGCAATGACAATTAACTAACCAAATTATAATAATAAGTTAGCTAAAATAGAGTTGTGGGAATTAGCCTTTGTAACAAAAGTCCTTATCGACTAAGGCAATAACAAACTTATGTCTAAGATGTAATGAAAAAAATAAAAAATAAAAATATTTAAAGGGAAATGAAAAGAAAATATAAAATAAAAAAACATAGTATTAGTGAAGAAAAGAAAATCATAATTAAATTAATGGTAAAAGAACAATTTTTTTAATGTTATTTTTTTTTATGTTCAAGTTGGGATGATAATGTTAGTGCTCATGGTGGATACCATTTTCTATATTGATAGAAATCCTCATTCCCAAATGAAGAATTACTACCAATCATGGTAGAGTGAGGTTTTTGACACGAGGACTCGGAAATAAGTCATGTTTTCAAGTTACAAACTAAAGGTATGGTAATTTTAGAAAACTAGTGGTTATTGGAGTGCATGGACATCTTTGTTCTACATTTCTCAACAAGATGAAGCCAAGAAATTCCAAAATTCTATCATGAAAGATAAGCTTTGGAATTGTGTTTTGTCTTGCCCTTTTTTATGGGAATAGGAGGGGCTTCTTGGAAATATTAACATATTATGTTGAAACATGTTGAGACAAAAATACACTTGTTGGTTGTGCCAAAAGGTATTAGGTTGAAGCATGTGTAATTACTTTCATGTTCAATATGGAGTAGACATGAGGCATTTAAAATAAATATTAATAACAAAAAAATATTTCAATATAGTCTATAAATAAAATATTTCAATATATATATATATAGAGAGAGAGAGAGAGAGAGAGATTGAATTCCTTCTCACAATGAGGGAGAGGGAGATGCATAATTCCTTAAATGCTTAGTATTATGGAGATGACATATGGAATTAAAAAAATATTAAAATGAAAAAAAATATATAAATGTTTACCTATTTTAATATCATGTGTGTGTGTGTACACACACACACATTGAAATTCTGCTATCACGGTTGAATTTGATTGGCCTCGTTCTGCATGGTGACCTAGGTTTGAAACCCATCGCTACTGGGAGGAAAAATTTAAAAATACAATGATGATAAGGGTTGGTGTGGCCTAGGCTGGGTGAGATCCCCGGGTGGTTTTGATGGCTTAGATGCCCCTCGATCATAGTTTCTCAACCACAAGATAGTCCCACATGT
>JASDQU010754119.1:32274-69242 GCA_032191745.1 Picea mariana | reverse complement strand
AGAGAGAGGGGGGGAAGAGAGAGAGAGGGAGGAGGGAGAGAGAGAGATTAAGAGGGGGGATATAGAGAGGGACTGGGTGTGAGAGTGTGAGGAAATGTCTAGGTCTAGGTCATGGTCTAATTATAGGTATAGGTCTTGACGTGCCTTTCCATGTCTAGGTCAAGGCCATTTCTCTCCTTATCATGTCTTGCCTTGCAATGTACTAACATTTCTAGTGTGTGAGAGTGTGAGAGGGAGAGAGAGGGAGACAAATAGGGGAGGTAGAGAATGGGTGTGTTAGAGTGTGGGAGGGAGAGAGAGGAAGACATAGAGGGGGGATAGGAAGTTTGTGTGAGAGAGAGTGTAGGAGGGAGAGAGAGGAAGATAAAGAGGGGAGGTAGAGATTTAATATATTAGAGTGTGGGAGGGAGAGAGAGGAAGCCATAGAGGGGGGCTAGAAAGTGTGTGTGTGGGAGTGTGGGAGGTAGAGAGAGAAAGGAATAGAAGGGAAGTAGAGAGATTGTGTGAGAGTGTGAGAGGGAGAGATAGGAATATAGAGAGGGGGGTAGAGAGAGAGGTAAATGTAGGAGAGAGAGATAGATGTAGGAGAGATAGTGGGAGGAAGGTGGATAGAGAAAGACAAAGATGATGGGTAGAGAGAGTTTGTGAGAGGGAGGGAGAGGGAGATAGAGAGGGGGGGATAGAGAGAGTGATAGTGAGAGGAAAGAAAGTAGAGAGGGAGACATAGAAGGGGGGTAGAGAGTGAGAGGAAGGGGGAGATACAGAGGGAGATAGAGAGGGGGAATATAGAGAGAAAGAGGGGAAGAGAAAGAGAGAGAGAGAGAGAGATACTAAGACTAACAACAAGGAGAGAGAGAAAGGGTGGGAGAGAGGTGGACGAGAGAGAGGGAATGAATTCGCATTCCTAGAGCATGTGTGCGCTATTGGGAACATGTCTGCTCTCTTAAGAACGCATGCATGTTCGTTTCAATTCAATTTTTTGGGGGCAGGATTAACAATGTGTATGCTGACTTGGTTGCTTCAGATTTAGGTTCAGGATTACAAACCTAGTGGTTCAATCTGCAGATTGATAGAAACCTCCATTTTTGTGAATACCTCTCTATATCTATGTATTTGACGTTATTTCTATATAGGATAAACAATCCATTTGTTTACAAAACTACATACATAGATAGAGTTGTCTACGAAGATTCCAAATATATATATATATATATATATATATATATATATATATATTTTAAATTAATGTTGTTTACTATTTTTAATCTAATTTTGTCTTCGCCTATATCAAAATCCTAGAATACATACATCTCTTATTTTTGTTATAACTTCTTGCTATCTTAACCATTTCTCAAATGAGTTGTATGCAACACTAGAGGAGACCAATATCTACGATCTAAAAAATAAAATAAATTATTTTGATAATGTTAATACCCTCTTAGCCTACATGAACAAAAGACGTTGTAATTTCAGGGATATATTGACTTTGATCATTTTAAAAATATATATAATTAATATTATAAATTTCCAAAAAATACGCCTCACTAGAAAAACGGGTTCTCTACAAGTATGCAAGTTTTTGGAATGAAATTTCTTCGTTAAGGTACTCAACACCTGCATGAACAAAAAAGATATACCTTATATTTTGTTGGAAAAATAAGATACCAATGTTAGAAAAAATCAAATTTGACATAGTTATTCACAATTTCTATGAATTAAAGTTGTATATTTCGAAAGCTAATTCAATTTCCTAAGTTTCATCTTCTTACATCATATTCAAATTCATTGTAAAAGTACATTGAATAATCCCTCCAAGTTAACAAATTGTTGTTTTTCCAGGTTTGCATTGAGACCAACATTAGCTTGCACCCACCCTCAAAGTTTCCAAAATTATCATAAAAAAGAATATCAAAATCATTTTCCAAGTCAACAAAACTTTTGGAAACATTTTCAACAATGTAAAAGTAAATACCAACACTTTCCTCCAACCAAGTGTATATGAGGTTCCATGCTTCTATAGAATTTTGTATATTGGACAACATTAGTCAAAAAGATGAACTCAATCTTAGCCAATTATGAGCTCCTAACATGAATTATCTTCAAAACCATAAAGAACATTCTTGATGTCTTCTCCCTTCCACTTGTTATACTATTACAATGGTTGATTGGTTGCAATGTGAATATGATTGTTGGTCTTCTCCCTCCCACTATGTAAAAAATAAAATAAGAAATATCATAGTACCAGTAGTATTAGTACCCCTTTCAAATACCTTCCTAAAATATGACCATTTACTATATCATATATATATGAATAATATGTGTATCCTAAAATTATTTCTATAACATAAATGCATTTATATACAAAACTAGTATTCTACAACAACAAATAAAACTTCAATTTACTATGATCCATATACTAAAAAATAAAAATAAAATGACAGGACATCCAATATACCATATCATGATTTTTACTAGTTTTTATATTTATTTTTTTAAATCACTTCTTTTATTTACAAAAAATAATTTAAAAAAAAAGTATATACCTATTCTTCTTCTTCCTTTTAATTTTTAATCTTTTTTTTCTTTTTTAATTAATTTTTATCATTTTTTTTTATGATTCTTTCTCTTTTGTTCTCTTAATATTTTTATCTTTATAATATTTAATTTTCTTTATTTATTTATATCCATTTTCATGATTTTATTAAATTACAAATTAATTTAAGCTCGTAAAGAGTATCATGCTTTATTTTTCCATTCTCATTCTCCTATGTCCTCGTCATTTCATTGGGTTCCAAGAGGGTGCTCTCTTCTCTAAGATTACCTTCTGCATTTCTTTTTGCTCAGGTTGATAGAGCAAACATATTCATATTCTCTGCCCGTTTCAGATGGATACATGGGGTGACTCAGTGTCAACCTCAAGCGTCTCCTAAACCTCCGATCTCTATAATGTTTTTGGATTCCTGACATATTTATGACACGACCCCTTTAGCCTATCAGTCCCCTTTCTCTGTCTCTTTACTTCAACTACCAGCTGGTTGCTTTCCTTTGAAGTTTATGGGATGTTGGTTTATATTCAAATATGTTTTTTTTTATTTCTTTTATATTTTTTTCCTTTGAAGTTTATGGGATGTTGGTTTATATTCAAATATGTTTTTTTTATTTCTTTTATATTTTTTAAAGTATTGTTTTAGAGGAGTGCATCCATTGAAAATGGTCAGATATAACCAAATGGATTTTCAATGTATATGATTTGATTTCATATGTTGGGAATATTTTTGGTAGTCACACTAAATTAAGGGATGTTATTTTAATTATTAATTTTTTTGCCTGACAAAATTAAAAATGATGATTAAAATGATTAACATAATAATGGCTTATAAGTTTCTAATTCAAGTTGGAGAGGTGAGTGAAAGAAGATGATCATTTGGTCCACCAGAATCAAGTTTGCACTCTTCCATAGTGGTGGCCCGGGGTGTCTTGGCAAAGACATGGGGGATTGTGATTTCGATGTTCATGAAAGAAAATGATCATTTGGTCCACCAGAATCAAGTTTGCACTCTTCCATGGTGGTGGCCCGGGGTGTCTTGGCAAAGACATGGGGGACTGTGATTTCCATGTTCAAATTGCATGCCATGGAAACTCCAAAACACATTCAGTACTTGAGTGAGTCCCATAAAGGATGGTTTTTCAGTTGTTGAGAAAAAGGGTTAGTTTTATTCTACTGTAATAGGTTTCTCTAATAGTAATATATATTAGCAACAACCACATTTAAGTAAAAAGTGGTTGATATATCCTAGACACCATTTTCCACCATTATAAGTTAATAGTTGCTTATATCAACTACTTTTTACTTATATTAATGGTTATTACTAGTTGACCATTAATATATTAATATATAATTAATTAATTAATTAGTATATTAATATAATATATAATAATAATGCATTAATGTATATAAATTAATGATCTATTAATGTATTAATTAATTAATACAATATTACTTAACATATTGTTAAAGTATTAATACATTAAATACATTACTAAAGTTTCAATACATTAATAAATTCATTATCAAAATATGAATACATTAATAAAGTAGTAATACATTGAACTTAATGTATTTAGTAATATATTATTAAAATATTAATACATTAATAATATAAACTATTAATTAATTAACACACTAATACATTATTAAAATATTAATACATTAATAATATATTATTAAAGTTTTAATATATTAATTGAAAATGATCATAATCTAATTTGTTGACAGTTAGCATGGTTTTTTCAGGTCATAACTATGAATAATATTAATATTAATATATTAATGTATATTGTAATTTGTTAATTTAATTAATTAATACATTATTAAAATATGAATACATAAACAAAATAATACATTAATAAAGTATTAATACACAAATAAAATAATACATTTATAAAGTATTAATACATTATTACATTAATTTGATGTATAAATTAAAGTATTAATTTACATTAATATATAACTTAAAATAATAAATAAGTGATACATTAATAATGTAAGGTATTTACATTATTAATTAATTAATGCATTTATATATTTTTAATTGTTACATTGTTAAAGTATTAATACACTAATAAAGTAATACATTGATATTGTAATAATGTATAAAAAATACATTAAATGCAATAATAAAAACATTATGAAAGCATTAATACATTAAAATATTAATAAAGTTTTAATACACTACTATATTAATATATTAATGTGTCTTGAAATGTATTAATTAATCAATACATTATAATTAATACATTACAAAATTATTTATACATTAAAGCATTAATAAAGTGTAAATACACTAATAAAATAATACATTAATAAGGTAGCAAGGGGTGTGGGGATAGAATTATCACCCTTAAAAACTTGAAGTACCCGGAAAAAAACTAGCGTCACTAACATAGAGCAATATTGATTTCTCCTCTTCTCCCATAGATGGAGGGCCTCTTAGAGTAGTGAAAGCCCAGGCATGGGCTAAATAATGTTACTAATGTCTTTGAATATCAGAGGGACGAGAGGCACCCTCAAAAAGGCCTCGGTTAGAAGACTTTTGGAACAGACCTGCCCAGAGATCATTTTTTTTCAGGAAACGTTGGTATCGGCTCAAAACTTCAGAGATTTCATGCATGCCCTTAGAACCTCATGGGTATCATGTGTGGTTAATGCCTTGGGAACCTTGGGGGGCTTACTGGTCTCTTGGGATCCAACTATTTATGATCTAGTTCCTTTTCTCACGGTTGGTGGCATATTGTTAACAGGTACCAGCATTAAGGACAAACGTGCCTTAGCTTTATTGAATGTTTATGGTCCATGTATGGATCGTATAAAATTATGGAAGTTGATTGCCGATAGTGGTTTACTTGATATCAAGAATCTAATAATAGATGGTGATCTAAATTTCGTCAGCTCTCCGGATGAAGTATGGGGGGGGATCCTCCAAGCATACTATATTTGACGATTTTTACAAGGATCTTTTTGGGGAAATAAATATGATAGATGTGAAGCCGACAAATCTAGTTCCGACATGGAGAAACGGCCATACGGGGGTGGAAGCAGTGGCTAGAAGGTTAGACCAATGCATTGTCTCAAAAGATTTGTTATTAACTGTGGGGTTGTATTGGTCATGGGTAGAGTATCCATTCATATCATACCATGCACCTATTCTCCTTCAATTGGAAGCCACTCCAGATCAAAAATCCATTCCATTCAAATTTAATGCTCACTGTCTAACAAATAAGAAATTTGGAACTTTGGTTCGTTAAACTTAGAGTGATCCAATTTTCCTGACAGAAATTGGTTCCCGAAAAAGGCTCGTATGGAAGTTAAGGGTTTTAAAGGAAAAAAATAAACAATGGTTTAGAGTGAAACGGGAAAGAAACATTGAAAAACTTAAAGAACTCGAGGATGGAATCAAGTTATCGATCACCAACTTGATAGCAGATACTACAAATATGGAAGAAGGAAGGAGCCTGTGTATGAAGGAACTGGAAAGGAACGTTATCCTAAGAAGCACAAAAGAATTATGGGGGCTACACAGTAGAGCCATTTGGTTGTCCAGTGGAGAAAACAACACAAAATTATTTCATAACTTTGTTAACTTCAATCGAGCCAAGAAACACATTTGGGAGATTACGGACACTGGAGGGTCAAAATTTATAGAGCCGGTAGCTATAAAAGAGGTGGCCTTTAAGCAATTCAAGAATTTCTACAAGGCACAAGAGACTTTGAACACGATCAAAAAATTCAAGATTGTGGGTTATTTCCCAAAGATCTTCAAGGAGGAGGACTCTAATAGACTTTCACAACCAGTTACAATGGAAGAATTAAAAATGGTTCTCGTCAAATTCAAAAAAAGAAAAGAGCCCAGGCCCAGACGAATGGACCTCTGAATGTTTTACTCATTTCTTTGATGTTGTGGGCCAGGATATCCTCAATATGGTGGAAGAAACGAGAAGGTTAGGTTCGGTAAGGGGCAGCCTAAATTCAACTTTTTTACATTAATTCTGAAGGCAAACAAGCCCAAAACATTTGATGATTTCCGACCGATCTCCTTATGTAATTTATGTTATAAATTAATTACAAATATTATTTCCAACCGGATAAAACCATATCTATCCAGCGCACTCTCTATAGAACAAGTGGGCTTCCTCCATGGTAGGAGAATCCAAGAAGCTATCGGAACATTCCATGAAAGTTTACACAGTATTAAAAAAATAAAGTTAAGTGCATTGGTATTAAAGATGGATTTAAGGAAGGCCTATGATTGTGTGGATTGGGACTTTCTAAGACTCATTCTGATATCAACGAGGTGCGGGATTCAATTGACCAACTGGATCATGGATTGTGTATCACCATCAACCTTTGTAGTTTTAATTAATGGAGAAGCGACTGCAATATTTAGAAATGGTAGGGGTCTGCGACAAGGGTGGCCATTGTCGCCCCTACTTTTTATCCTTGTCATGGAAGGGCTCGGTCTATATTGAAATATTCTCACAGAGAAGGTAAAATCATAGGTATTAAAGTTTCCAATCTTTATAAGATTCTTCATGTTTTATTTGTTGATGATGTTATTATTATGACGAGGGCGACCTTAAAGGAATGGTGGGAAATAGAAAAAATCATTTGTTTATTCTGCAAATCCTATGAACCAATGGTTAATCAGTCAAAATCTACAGTACATCATGCACAAATTTCGGGTAACGATCTTACTACCTTCAAAAATATTCTTCCATTTTCATTTATGGAGTTATCCGCAGGGTTCAAGTATTTGGGATACTGGTTAAAGAATGGATCCTACAGGGATGAAGATTGGGACTAGATCCTAACAAAAATTATGAAGAGAATAGAGGTTTGGTGCAATAGATGGATTTCATTGGGGGGTAGATATACTTTGGTGAAAACAGTTTTAGAAGGCCAGCATGTATACTGGATGTCAATGGAAGCCATTCCACGATCGGTATTAAATCAAATCAGGAAATTGATGTTCAAGTTCTTGTGGAATGGAAGCAAAGATTCACAAAACAATCCACTTATGTAGATGGGAACTACTTTCAAGACCTAAAAAGTTGGGGCGTTGGGGGATTAGAAACCTGGCATTATTCAATACGACACTCAACGCAAACTCTTTGTGGAGGGTCTTGACTCAATAGGGAATCTGGCATAAGCTATTAAGAGATAAGTACATGAAGAATATTTCAGTTATTGATTGGGTGAGTATGGCTAGTCATGAAGTGAGTGTGGCATTGAGGATGTGGAATAGAATGATTCAAATAATACATGTTATTCTTCATTGGTTGAGCTAGTCTCCAGGGAAGGGACTTAACATTTATCTAGGTAGAGATCAGATCTTTGGTTTAGGACAAAAGGTCATCCTGCCCAAATAGTTGAGAACTATTCTCACCCAGAAAGGAATAAATACACTGGATCTAGCATCGATCAATCAATATCCGATTACCTTATCTAAGAATTAGATTAGCGGAAGGGATTTTGGGATCTCGAGTAATCTAGCAACATAATGGGATCATTACTGTGAAAAATTAAATGAGGCAGGGGTTTCTCTCAACGAGAAGGAGGACACACTGATCTGGACAGGTGGAGATTCCTCTGGTAGATTGACAGTTAAAAATATCTATGCAACGCTAATCTCTACCTTTGAGTGGCCACAGGTGAAGGGTTGGGAAAACAAAATATGGAAATGGGAAGTACAATTGAATAAAAAACTATTTATTTGGATGGTTGTTGAAAATAAAATATTAACGTGGAAAGTATTACAGGGTAAAGGGTGGCAAGGTCCTGGTCGCTGCCCCTTATGCAAGGCCGATAATGAAGACATCTATCATTTGCTTGTACACTGCCGATTTACACAGTCAGTTTGGGCCAATCTAACAATCTGTCTTAATCAAAATTCTCTTTGGAATGGACAGTCACTTAGTCATTACTTTGAGTCCTAGGTAAAAGATAAAGGTTGTCCATCTTTGTTGTTTTATATGGGCCAAAAGAAACCAAGTATTATTCGAGGATAAATCCCCTTCCTGTTGGGCAGTCATTATTAAAACTCTTAGAAATATCATCCCAGGTAACAACCCAAAAGTCAAAAATGTTATTAAATGGAGCCCGGTGATCCAAGATACAGATCATACAATTGCCTTTTTCAATGGAGCTTCTATCATGAAAGGTAGGAACTATGGGGTTGGGGGAGTTTTCAAATTTTCTGCACAGAAAGCTTGTAGATGGCACATAAATGGAGGCAGCGGCACAAATTCAAAAGATGAGTTATTGGGGGCATGGCACAAATTCAAAAGATGAGTTATTGGGGGCATAGGTGACATTAACTATTGCTAAACAGTGGAATATTTCAAATTTAAAAATCCTTGGAGACTTGAAGGTTATAATTGTTTGGCTCAACAACAAATGCATATTAAATGCCAGTGATTTAGAAGGATGGAAGCGCAGAACCAAAGAATTATCTTCACAGTTCTGATAAATCAGCTATATACACATCTACAGGGAACACAACAAGGAAGCAGACCGCCTCTCCAAATAAGCATTGCTTGGGCCTATAGGAAGATTGACTTATTACCTTTTGGATAATGGAAAGGTTGATCCACCGACTCATATAAAAATCTTTTAATACTTGCATTTCAGTTGGGTGGGCCTTGGTTAATTTTGGTTTTTTTGTGAGATTATGGGTATATTTATTGAGAAGAACATAATATACTTTAATTTTGTTTATTTTGAAGAAAGTGGTAACAGTTTTGTAAGTTCCATTTACGTTTGTGATGGAATTTGCAATCATCATCAAACTAGACTAGCTCAGTTGGGACTATTGAGTCATAGCGATTATTGATTTGGATGGGGATAGTAAAAGTCTTTTAAATAGTAGTGACTATTTAGAATTTCTGAACTGTGGGAAGACCATTTGACATGGTATGAAGATGTAAATGAAATTATAAGCTTAATATAATTTCGAGCAAATTGTTTTTGGAAAAAAAGGTGGCTATACATTACTAAATTATGTATACATTATTACATTAATGTAATGTATAGATTAAAGTCATTAATACATTATTAATTAACACATTGCTAAAGTATTAGTATTAATAAACTAATAATGTAATACATTAAATACATTATTAGATATTTTAACACATTAAATACATTTAATATATTAAATGCATTAACAAATACATTACTAAAGTGTCCATTGGATGTAGCTTGGGTGGTTGGAAGTGGCATGTTGTTCCCTTCAATGGGTTTATAACATGATCTTGTTGTTGAGCCCACATTTCCCCAATATTTTGAAAATGCTAGGCATCCCATGTTCTAATAAAAACATTATTAAAATATGTATACATTAATAATACATTATTACATCCACTTAATATATTAATGTAATGTATAGATTAGTACATTATTAATTAACACATTACTAATTAATACATTAATAATAAATTATTAATAACACATTAGTAATTAGTAATGTGTTAATTAATAATACATTATTAACACATTACTAATTAATATATTAATAATACATTAACTTAATGTATTAATGTAATGTATAAATTAATACATTATTAATTAATACATTACTAGAGTATCAATACATTAATAAATGAAATACTAAAGTATGAATACATTAATAATGCACTAATATATTGACCTTCTTGCATTTAGTTATACATTATTAAAGTATTAGTACATTAATAACGTAATCTATTAATTAATTAATACACTAATACAATATTAATTAATACATTATTAAAGTATTAATACATTAATAAAGTAATATATTAATAATACATTATTAAAGTTTTAATACATTAATTGAAAATGACCATAATCTACCGTAACCATGGTTTCTCATGATCATCGCTATGAATAACATTAATGTTAATATATTAATGTATATTGTAATGTATTAATTTAATTAATTAATACATTATTAAAATATGAATACATTAAAGTGTTAATAAAATATTAATACATCATTACATTAATTTAATTTATAAATTAAAGTATAATGTAAAATGATAAATAAGTAATACATTAATAATGTAAGGTATTAATTAATTTATACATTTATACATTTTTAATTCATACATTGTTAAATTATTAATACACTAATAATAATAATAAACTAATACATTATTAATTAATACACTATAATTAATATATAATTATATATTACTAAACTATTTATACATTAAAACATTAATGAAGTATAAATACACTAATAAAATAATACATTAATAAAGTAGTAATACATTACTAAATTATTTATACATTAATAATACATTGTTACATTAATGTAATGTATAAATTAAAGTCATGAATACATTATTAATTAACACATTGCTAAAGTATTAATAAACTAATAATGTAATACATTATTAGATATTTTAACACATTAAATACATTAATAAATACATTACTAAAGTGTCAATTGGATGTAGCTTGGGTGGTTGGGAGTGACATGTTGTTCCCTTCAATGGGTTTATAAGATGATCTTGTTGTTGAGCCTCCATTTCCCCAATATTTTGAAAATGTTCTCCCTCCCCGTGTTCTAATAAAAACATTATTAAAGTATTTATACCTTAATAATACATTATTACATTAACTTAATATATTAATGTAATGTATAGATTAATACATTATTAATTAACACATTGCAAAAGTATTAATACAATAATAAAGTAATACATTGATAATACATGTAGTAATACAATGACCCCAATGTATTTAGTAATACATTATTAAAGTATTAAAACATTAATAATACAATATTACACTGTAATATATAAATCAAAATATTAATACATTAATGTACATAATGTAACATATTAATGTATTAATAACTTAATCGATTTATACATGAATACACTATTAAATAATACAATGTTGAAGTATCAATACACTAATAAAGTAATACATTAATAAAACATAATTAAAGTAAAAATATATTAATAAAATATGTTATTAAAGCAGTAACACATTAATAATACATTATTAAAGTATTAATACATTAATTGAAAATGACCATGATTGACTATGGTTGACCATGACCATGGTTAACTTTGGTAGAACTTGGTTGACTTTAGGAAGGAAAGGTTGATTATGGTTGACATGGAACATTATGGTTGACCATGACCTTGCTTGCCCATGCCCATGGATAATTATGGTTGACCATGACCATGGTTAATTATGGTTGATCTTGGATTACCATGATAGTGGTTAATTATGGTTGACCATGACCATGGTTAACTTCTGTAGACCTTCACCACAGTTAACTTCCATAGAACTTCAGTATGCTTGACCTTCCCTATGGATGACCTTCACTATGGTTGAACTTGGTTGATTATGACCATGATTGATTGTGGTTGACCATGGTTGATAATGTTAACCATGTTTGGCAATTGTTGTCCATGGGTGACCATGGATGGCCATGACCATGGTTGACCAAGACTATGGATGGCATTCAGATAGAGACATTTCAAATTGTTTGTCACAAAATGACAATAAGATATTTGAGTCACATTAGGATGACAAGGCTAGGTTCATGACATTGCGATGATATGATTATTTTCGTCAGAATGTGACAAAGGGGATAAGTTCGTCACATTGTGACGACAGAATATTTTCGTCACATTATGATGACGAAATATTTGTGTCACATTGTGAAGATAGGATATGTTCATGACATTACAATGACAGGATATTGTTCATCACATATTGACAAAGACGGGGCTATGTTAATCACATTGCAATAACAAGACATCTAAGTAAAAAGTGGTTATCTGATGAACAAAAATTTTGTATGTTAATCATATGTCGTATGGTCATGTGATGAACATAAATATCATATGTTCATCACATTGCAATGATAGGATGTTTATTTCGATCGCGGGGCTATGTTCATCACATTGTGAAGATAGGAAATTGTTTTTCACATTATGATGAAAGGATATTTGCATCATATTGTGATGGTGAGGATATGTTAATCACATTGCGACAAGGCTCTGTTCATAACATTGCAACAATATGATTATTTTCGTCAGATTGTGATGGAGGGGCTAAGTGTGTCACATTGCGACGACACAATATTTGCGTCACATTATGATGATAGGATATTTTCATCACATTGCGACAACGGGGTTGTGTTCATTACATTGCAATGACAAGATATTTTTTTCCACATATTGACGACGAAGGCAAAATTGTGATGGAGGGGCTATGCTCATCACTTTGCGATGACAATCCCTTTTAAGTAAAAAGTGGCTATCTCATGAACATAAATGTCCTATGTTATGAACATAAATGTTGTATGTTCATCATATGTTGTATGGATATGTGATTAGCATAAATGTCATATGTTCATCACATTGTGACAATAGGACATTTATTTCGACAATAGGGCTATGTTCATCACATTACAATGACAAGACATTGTTTTTCACATTATGATGATATGATATTTGCATCACATTGTGGCAAGGAGGATGTGTTGATCACATTGCGACGATGAGACAATGTTTGTCACATTGCAAAATTATGGTTATATTCATCACATTGGGATGATGAGGCTATGTTCGTCACATTGTGACAATATGGCTATGTTCATCACATTACAACAACTTGAAATTTAATTAAAAAGTGGTTATTTGATGAACATAAATTTCGTATGTTCATTGTATGTCATATGGCTATTTGATGAACATAAATGTCATATTTCCATCACATTGCGATGAGAGGAAATTTATTTTGATGATAGGACTATTTTCATCACATTGTGATGATAGAACATTATTTGTCACATTATGATGACAGTATAATTGCATCACATTGTGACAATGAGGATATGTTCATCACATTGCGACGACAACACTATGTTCATCACATTGTGACGATGAGACTATGCTCGGCACATTGCAAAAATATGGTTATGTTCATCACATTGTGATGACAAGGCTATGTTTGTCACATTACGAAAATGAGGCTATATTCATCACATTGCGACAATATTCTTATGTTCATCACAGTGCAAAAATATGGTTATGGTGAGGCATTCTCATCTATGGACAACAAGTGTCAAACATGGTTAAGCATTGTCAACCATGGTCAACCATAGTCAACCATTGTCATGGTCAATCAAGGTCAACCATAGTTATGTTCATCACATTGTGACAATATTGTTATGTTCGTCACATTGTATGTTTATCGTATAAGGCTATGTTCCTCACATTGTGACAATATGGGTATGCTCATCATAGTGTGACAACAAGGCCATGTTTTCCACATTGCAAGGAAAATATATTTACATGACATTATGACGACTGGATATTTGCATCACATTTCGATGGCAGGGCTATGTTCATAACATTGGGACGATGGGACATTTTTTGTCACATATTGGCGACGATGGGGATATTGCAATGAAGAGGCTATGTTCATTGCATTGTGATGACATGACATTTAAGTAAAAAGTGGCTATGTCATGAACATAAATGTCATATGTTCATCATATGTCGTATGACTATGTGATGAGAATAAATTTCATATGTTCATCACATTGCAACAACATGAAATTTATTGCAACTCCAGGGCTATAGTCATCACATTGTGAGGAGAGGACATTGATTGTCACATTATGATGACAAGATATATGCATCACATTGTGGTGACGAGGCTATGTTCATCACATTGCGATGATGAGGCTATGTTCTTGCGAAAATGAGGCTATGTTAATAACATTAATAACAAATCATCACATTAATAGCAAATCATTTTAGGACAGTTTGTCCTCCATTACCACGTACATTCACGTCGAGGAAAATATGAAACGCCTATCCAAAATAACACATGTGATCCATAGATGTATTGGAGAGATGGCCAGACGTGGAAGAAATAAATAGGTAAAGCAAGGATAGGACACGTAAATTGTTGCTTGAAGAGGTAAATGAAAGAGGTAAAGAAAAGACTGGCCAAGTAGCAAAGGTAAATGTTAAAAATGAAGATGTTAAAATTGAAGTAATCTTTCTTTGGATTTTCTTAATTATGATTTGTAGCAATTAATAATTCATTGTATTAATTTGTTAATCATGTTATGTAAAAGTGAAATAGTAAACTTCATCAACGAATGAATTCATAAACGTAAGGAAGTTAATGTTGACAATCTCATTCATTAATTTGAGTGTACGACGAAGAATATGTCAACATCTTCAATTTCTGGTCATCACATCAGATTTTGTAATTAAAAGGCTAATTAATCCATTAATTACAATAAGGGAAACACCTTTGACCATAATTATATAACCAACTAATAATTCCTTTTAAAATAATAATGTGTATATATATATATATATATATATATATATATATATATATATATATATATATCATTAAACTATAATCTAAATTATTCACAAATATAAATATAATTTAGAATGTCATCTTACATTCCTTTAAGACCATATAACCTAACCCATTCATAAATATATAAATATATGTAATTTAAAATATAATCATACATTTCTTTAAAACCATAACCACACTTAATCTAAATACAATTATTTACTTTCATCTAGAATGCAATATATGATCTAGTCACATTTTTTTTTATTTAATCTAAAATGCAAATATATCATAAAATAAGTAATTTTATACCATATGTATTGTTTCTATTATGATATGATTCGACCAATAACACAACTTCAAATTTTCATATAATTCATCCCACCATACTTACCAATACTTCAATACCTTAATCAATTTAAACAATCTATCACTTTATTTATTTTTATATATAAAAAGATTACCTATAATCATATCTCTCAACCTTAAGGACTTGTGCACTTAAATCTTCCATAACCTATGAATACATTAATTTTTATAAATTTACAATACCAATTGTTTTCTAACTTAAAAATTGTTTTCTAACTTAAAAATTGACACTTTAAAAGAGTTAGTCACTAAATTAAGAGAAATAAAATATAACACTTAGAATCTTAATATTAATAAACAATTTTTCCATTTAACAAAATACTACATACATTAAAATTTATTAAGAATCATGATTGCATATTGATTCCAGAACGTAGTTAAAGTTTAGAATGTAAGATTATGCTAATAATCAATATTTCAAATATATATCAACTCTTTATATAGAGAGAGAGAGAACGTCAATTAGTTATGGGTAATACATAACCTAAGAAAAATCTCCATTTTTATTACTTATTTAGTTTCCATACTTGTCAAAGGATACGCTAAACATTGAGCAAAACCGAGAAATTATTTTTTATATATAACTTGACTTAATCTAAGTCTAAATATATGTGTATTTATATAGAGAGACAAATCTCTTGAGTTAAGAGCGCTTCAGAATAATTAATTAGTTAAACATTTAAACAGTTAATACGTCAAACAATTAAACATTTATTTTTCTACCAAATTGAACACGTTGTTGAGCACTTGCATGCAACTAGGAGACCCATAACAGAGTTTTGACGACTTCAGTTTGAAGGCAAGAACTTGATCAAAACTGCTAAATGAGAGAAAAATAAAAAAAATATTATTCCTTACAATACACATTGGTATCCACGCTTATGGAATTACTATAGATATAAATAATATTGCAGTGATACTACATCCATGTATTGTATTATAGCATGTAGTTTCCCATCATCAAGGACAACTTATTCAATATTTACTTATGTATAACAAATTATCCTTTTGAATGAATTGATCACAGATTAAGAATTGAAAGAAGTTGTGACAATATGACTTCAGAGAGGACAGTGTAAGCATTCTTTGTTAGATGGAAAGAATCCATCCAACATAATATTTTGTTCTCGCTTCTTTGAAAATATCTTTTTTTTTTTCTCCTGAATTGGTTAACAACCCATCAATGAGAGCTTCCTTTTTCACATTTTTCAAGTTCATTATCTAACTCCTTGTTGGGAGGAATATGATTTACTTCCATATAGCCATAACAAGTCTCTATAATTTTTTCATGAAATTTCCACGAAGAGTCTATCGCGTTACAATGAAATGCATACCATATTGATGTTCTTAGGTACTTGATCTGTATATATGTATATGGGAAGGCCATGAGTTCAAAATTAATTTATAATGAAATGAAAACCCCAGGTTAAATATGAAATTCCAAGCTAAGTACTACATTAATGTTTTATAAATGGTGGTATTATAAATGTATTATAACTCGTGGTTGTTTTTTAGGACACTTGTTCCTCCATTGCCACCCGCATCCACGTCTAGGTAAATATGAAACGCCACTCTGAAATAACACTTGTGATTCATATATGTATGGGAGAGATGGCCAAACGTGGCAGACATGAAGAACTAAAGTAAGGATATGCCACGTAAATTGATGCTTGAATCAAGAACGGGCCAAGTAGCAGAGTAAATGTTAAAACTAAAGAGGTAAATGTTAAAATTGAAGTAATCATGTTTGGATTTACTAAAATATGATTAGTGGAAATTGATCATTCATGTAGTAATTTGTTGTGTAAAAGTGAAAAATTAAACATCATGAACGAACAAATTCATAAATACAAGGAAGTTAATGTGGGAAATATCATTCATTGATTTAAGTGTAAGACAAAAAATATGCTAGCATCTTCATTTCGTGGCCATTAAATCAAATTTTGTAATTAAAAGGTTGATTAATCCATCGATTCTAATAGAGGGATGTCTATGGACGTAAAATATTTAATAATAATTAAAATGATCAATATATAAATAAATATATTAAAGTATAATAATATATAAACATTATAAATCTAAATAATCTTAAATTAAGAATAAATGAAAACCTAAAAGAATGAAAATGGAAAAAAAAATTAGAAAGATAACAAATATTGCAGGTTCGTTTTCATTGTTCCTTTCATACATTATTTGATATTTTAAAACAATGAAGTTAAGCGAGCCTAGACAATTAAATAATTAAAACTAAGAAAGCTAGGTCAATTATAGACTGCAGAGTGTCAACCTTACCATAAATTTGACGCTGCCAAAAAGAAATGTTAAGAAACCTATCTTTGTCTTGGAGTAAAATTTAGATCAGATTTCCTCTTCTTCGTGCGTGTTGATTGAACCACAACGAATAATGGATACATGAGTGGTTTAAGTTCGTGCGTGTTGATTGAACCACAACGAATAATGGATACATGAGTGGTTTAAGTTAGAGAAGCACTATTACCACAATTTTTAATTTGAAAAAATAAAAAAATGTAGTCGATTAACGTATTTCAACCACTTTTGTTATGTGGTTGTGCTACTTATTTTTCAAGGCATACAACTAGTATTAGTTGTAAGCTCACATAATCATTCTCATCTTCTCAAGTAGATATTTATCTCCTTGTTAAATGTTGGGCCTCTTTCACTGTTATAAATAGGTGACATTCTTATGTATTTTACATATAGCAAATTTAATAGATCAAGCATTCTATTTTACATATAGCATATTTAATAAATCAGGCATTGTATTTTACATATAGCAGATTTAATAGATCAAGCATTCTTTGTTAGAAGATTTTTTGTTTTTTTGCAGTGGTTTGTTAGTTTGTTCCTCGGATATTATTTTTGAATATCTTTCTTTTGTTCCTTAGTGTTGGAAACATGCCAAGGAATTTCCCATGTGGTCACATGCACATGCAGGCAACTATATTTAGAATGTGCATGCATGCACTCTTCTGTTAACATTTTGTGAAACTGATGGATCTAATTACAATCAGTTTGTCTAACTGTTTGAGAGATGCTATATATACGAGCATAGCCATAGAGGTGAGAGTGCAATGTGTAGTGAGTGTGTTAGAGCAAGATGCAATACTAATATGATTGTGTGTATGAGCGGAGAGGATGATTGTATGCTTGTGATTATGTAATTCTTCCTTGAATAATAAGAATATTGATTGTCATTGCCCCATGGTTTTTTTCCGTATTGGGTTTCCACATAAATCACTATGTCAATTGTGTGATTTTTGTTCTCAGTTTAATCTTGATTTCTTTGCTAATAAAATCTAGTTGCATTTTTTCTTTTGTTACCTAATAAGTGGTATCAAAGCGTAGATTCGAAGAATCAGAGAGTGTATGAGAAGAGAACTTGATCACTAGATAGTAGAACAGAGTAACCGAGCCAAGCCTAGTGGAGTGGATCGGCCTAGGATGGATTTTATTACATTGTTGCGGGTTGTCCCTCTAATACAGTGCGACAGTCACAAACACTTCCAAAATTTTCAATTTCTACAAAGTGGCGTGGGTACTACATATTACACAGTGCTAAAGTTTGACAAAAGTGTCGCCGGAAAATTGTCCCAGACTATTATTTTATAGGGTGTGACAATTAGAAATTTGTAGTAGGATACCTCATCGAAAGGTGCGACAATCGTTGTTTTATGAAAAATCACAAAAAAATCAAATCAAGGTATGAATTATTTTAACAAGGCGAATATTTTATGAGTGGATGACGTCTTATTAAGTGGAGGATATAATATAAAAATGTAAGGTGAAACTTTTGGAATATAAAAAGGTAGGTGGACCTTTTGGTAAAATGTGGAACTTTAATGATTTGAAAAAGGGGTTTTTTAATATATATTGTTTTTAAATATATTTTTGAGCCTAAACCTTTTTTGAATTCAACCTTGAATTTTAAGACGCTAGTTTATTAGAAGATGTGTTTTTTGGGAATTTTTTATGCTAATGACGAAAGTGCAGAATTCTAAGTTTGAGGTGGAGAAATTCAATGGTAAGAATAGATTTTTCCTATGGAAGCTTAAGACGTGGGATCTACTTGTGCAACAAGGATTGCAAAAGGCATTGGCTGGAAAGTTAAAGAAACTAACAAGCATGACAGATGAGGACTGGGAAGATATGGATGTAATATCTCTCAGTACCATTCATTTGTGTTTGGTAGATGAATTGTTTTTAACATCGCTGAAAAGGATAAAACAACAAGTTTGTGGAACACACTAGAGAGTCTATACATGACAAAGTCCTTGACGAACATAATCTTTTTGAAGAGTCAGTTGTTCATCTTGCAGATGAAAGAAGGTATGGAAATTGTTGATCACTTGAATTTTTTCAATACTCTGATTTGTCAATTATCTAGTATGGACATAATGTATGAATATGAGGAAAAGGTGGTTACAATATTGTGTTCATTGCATGTATCTTGGGATCATATGGTCACAACTATGTGGTTTAGCTCAACAAATGCCATTGATTATGACATTATTGTGGGATCTTTGTTGTTTGAGGAGGTGAGGAAAAGATCTAGTAAGGAAACCTCAACAACAGAAGAAATGGTGGTCATAGGTCGATTTACAAAAGGAGGGAAAGATCAGAAAGGTACAACTAAGTCTAAGTCAAAATACAGTAAGGGTAAGTGAAAATGTTGGTTCTGTGGCAAATCTGGACATCTCAAGGAGGATTGTTGGAAAAGACAACAAGCATCCAAAGAGGAATCCACAAAAGAAGAAAATTCAGCTACAACTATGGTTGATGAAGTTTTGTCTGTCTGTTGTGTCTCACCACCTGTGTTCACATAGAAGTTGCAAGGTGGTGATAGTTGAGTCACCGTGAAAAAAACAAATTTGTATATACTTTGGAGTTGTAAAAATTATTGATTGCATGTCAATGGGCATTCGTCTGTAAGACCTGGATAGGAATGTGTACTCGTGGTTGATCAGGTGATCTAAAATGGAAAGAGAGAAGGCTAAGAACAACTCAGAATTCACAGAGGCAACTCAAGACACTCAGAATGGCCTCAACAGACAAAGAAAGAGAAAAAAAATAAAATTTCCCAAAACTTAGCGAAAATGACATGATCACAAAGAGTGTGTCATAGTATTTCTAACGATGTAAACAACTCATCAAACGAAGTTACGGATTGAAATATATTTGCGGTCAAAGTTTTGTCAACCTAGTCGAGTCAGTAGGGGATGAGTTAGCATATGTACTGTTGACGTCAGCATCCATACAACCCACGTGGTAGGAGAAGGAAGGTGACATGTGTCACGGTGACGTGGCAGCACCAGAGGCTACTACGTGTCACCCGAATTTGGTTTTTTTGGATAGATCCATGGACCAATCGGATCGTGCCACGTGGCAGTCTGTACAGTCTGTACACTGACGTGTCTTGATGATGTGGCATGATGACTTGACAAGGGGAAATGTGGACCAGTGAGAGGCTTCCACGTGGCCCAATTAGAGGCTACCACGTGGCAAGCGGGAAATGCTCAATGACAGCCCGTGAGAAAAAATTTGAAAAAAAAAATAGTTTGGCAGGTTCACCAAATCTAACGGACAATGCCAAACCTATCCATGATTAAATAGTTTGGATATGATTCTAGCACACTGCTAAACTAGCGGAATGGACATAGTTATATATATATATTGTAACAAATACAAAGCCCAAAAGAGGGAGGCCTACAGGTTTGACCCTGGGACCTCCTCCCACACGTGTGCCTTAACATATCCATCGTAACCAACAGGTTGTGGGCCACACATTGTAACCAATGCCCAAAAAAATTATTAAATGTTGCATCCACCCAGCCACCAAGGGGGAGGCACACATACCGTATGTCCATTTGGACATGGAAAACGATGCAGTCCAGTCATTAATGCAGGTTGCAAAGGGCATGAAAATTGAGACGAAATTCTTCTTGGGCCTAGGAATGACAGAGTCGGATCAAGGCATGGAGACAATCATTTTTGGGTAAGTCGATGTCATGAATTCAGTGGTGCTTCCTATTTTTTGATCTGAGCATTATTTCTGCAGCTTGATTTTAGAATGAGGTATACTTATGTATTTTTCCAAATTATTTTGTTGAGTTAATGAAATAGCCTACCCATCTTAGAGAAGGACCCGGAAACATAGTGCACCAGGGATGAACTCTGTTATCAAGTTTTTGTGTTCAAGTTTGATGCTTATATCTCTTCAATTTTGAGTTTTTCCTTCTTTAATGGTTCATTTTAATTTATGCTCATTTAATGCAATTCTTTATCAGTCACTCAATGAAAAGATACCAGATCATGTTGGTATCAGAGAAGTCATCTTTGACTTGAATTGTTGAGTGTGAATTCTTACTAGGCCCAAGTATAATCAAAGTGAAGGAACTCTTAAGACTTTCAATCCCGAAGTTGGTCGTGCATCCCAAAGGAATAAAATGGCAAAAGAGGACAAACATGATGAACAGGAGAAAACTTCTCACATGGTATTTTATCACATGTCAGAAATGGTCGAACGAATGTATGGATATTATGAGAAGACGATGAAGAAGAAAGTGAATAAAAATGAAGCACATGAAGATAATGATTCTTCAGTAAACCAAGGGGATGGAGGAGATCCTCCTGAGCCTCCATCTTAAACTTCGAGTTATAGTTCTTCTTCCTCTGAGTATTCTCATAATTCTCACCATTCTACCCATAAAGCCTCTTTTAAAAAACCATTATTAAAGCTTGATGTAAAATTTGTTTTACCTATGTTTAATGGAGATGCTAATACTAAAAATCTAGATAATTGGATCCGATAGGTTGAAGTGTATTGTCGTGTTCATCATATTGATGAAGAAGAAGTTAAAGTGCAACTGGCTTCTCTTTGATTGAAAGGCACCGCTCTCGTATGGTGGGAGAGCAAGCTTCAGGACATAAGTAAGTGTGGTAATCTTCTTTCCTCATGGTCGGAATTTAAATCAGTGATAAGGAAGCAATTTTATCCATTAGGGTATTTACATAAAGCAATGATGGAACGGCAAAATTTAAGGCAAAGTAAAGGTCAAACTGTACAAAGTTTCACACAAGAATTTAGGAAGAAAGCTCTTGCATTGAATATTCCTTTAGATTCTTATGAAACTTTAATGAAGTATATTTGTGCACTTCACAATTATATTCGTCATACTTTTCTCTTGTTTAACCCCACTAGTATTGACGAAGTTTGTGTGCAATCCACTCACCTTGGGAACAGGGGGAAACATGTTCAAGAAGATCCCAAGAAAAAACCTTTCAATCTCCAACATAGAACTTTTAAGAATTTTAAAAGGAAGGAAAAGAAGATTTCCATAGTAATGAGAGAAGGAGGAAATCCATATTTCCCTCGTTGCAAGAAAAGAGGGCATGATGAAGAACACTGATGGAAACTGCATCTAGAAAAGAAACCGAAACAATTCAGTGGAAAGGGGAAGAAAAAAATCATTGCTACAGTGTAACAAGATCTTGGTTTTGATTCAGGAGATGAAGGAAAGATCACAACAGTTGGAGTACAAGGTAAATATTCCCTTCATGCTATTTCAATTTCCAATAACGAATCTCGTGATGATGAACGAAAGAGGAATGAATTATTTCACATAAGGGTTGTATCTAAACACACTAATATAGATACATTATTTGATCCAGGTTCCCAAGTAACTTGATATATGAAGCACTTGTCAATAAGATGGGTCTTGAAACGAAACCACATCTGAAGCCTTGTCCTCTTGGTGGGGTATGTGATAAAGAAAAGCTTAATGTCACCAAACAATGTAGGATCATATTTTCTATTGCTTCAAAGTTGATTGATGAAGTGGATTTGGATCTTGTACCACTTGATATATGTGGCATAGTGTTGGGAAGTCCTTATATTTACGATAGAAAAACAGTCTTCTTGCATCATGAGAACAAATACCACCTTACTAAAGGGGGAGTGGAATATATTGTTAGAGCTTACAACATGAGGATAAATACAACACTTATTAGTGTAGGGAAAATGAAGAGACTCATAAACACTAATAAGAGATAAGTACTCGTGGTCGTAAGAGAGAAAGATGTCAGGATATCCGATGCTTTCCAAGGATGTGATCCATCTCATAAAAAGGAATTAATTGATATTGTTTCTAAGTATGATGATATTTTTCAGGAACCATATGGATTACCTCCTAAGAGGGAAATCCAACATGAGATACATCTTCAAAAATATTCTCCTCTTCCTAATGTAGGAATGTACATGATGTCAGTTGTGGAGAATAAATAGATCAAGAAGAAGGTACAGGGCTTATTGGATCAAGGGGTCATCAGGCCCAGTTCGTCTCCTTGTGGGTGTCTGATCGTGATGGTGCCAAAGAAGGATTTCACATGGCGAATGTGTGTCAATTATCGTGCCTTAAATAAAATCATGGTGAAAAATCGATACCCTCTTCCTCATATAGATGATTTACTTGATCAATTGAAGAATGTTATTTATTTCACTAAGTTGGATTTTCACAGTGGATATCATCAAATCAGGGTCGCAGAATAGGATGCATGGAAAACTTCCTTTAAAACCAAACATGGATTGTTTGAGTGGTTAGTTATGCCATTTGGGATTTGTAATGCTCCGACAACTTTCATGGGTGTGATGAATGATGTATTCGGGCCTTTCCTAGATGAATTTGTGATTGTATATTTATATGACATTATTATTTTTAGCAGGACTTGGGATGAACATGTGAGGCATGTAAGGAAAGTATTGGATACCTTGCAAAGGGAATAGTTGTATGTAAAAATGTCTAAATATGAATTTGGCAAGATTGCACTTGTGTACTTAGATCATATTATAGGAGGAGGAAAATTAAAAATTGATCCTTCCAAAATTAATGTAATTGTAAAATGGCCTGAGCCAAAAAGTATAACCGAAGTCCGATGCTTCTTAGGCGCAGTCCAGTATTGGAGGAGGTTCATTTCCAACTTCTCCTTTATAGAAGCTCTTTTGCATGCCTTAACCAGTGTGAAGAAGACTTTTCAGTGGGAAGGAAAGCAACAAAAATATTTCAACACTTTGAAGGAGAAGATCAATACTAGACTAGTATTAGCACTGTCAAATCTTCAACAACCTTTTGAGATCGAGATAGATGTCAGCGGATACACCATGGGTGTAGTATTGATGCAATATTGTAAGCTTATTTCTTACCACTCTGAAAATTTTAACCAAGTTGTTGCTAACTATCCTACATATGATAAAGAGTTGTATGCATTAGTCCAGAGCGTAAAGAAATGGAAGAACTACTTGTTAGGGAAGAAAACAATCATACATATAGATCATCAATCCTTACAGTATCTCCAAGCACAAACCAAATTGAAACAATCTCGACACTATAGATGGTTGGGTTTTCTACAACAATTTCATTTGGTAATCAAGTACAAAACAGGTACAAGTAACAAAGTAGTTGTTGGAGGTAGCCCAAAGGCCAAAGGCTAAAGTGTAAAAGCATGGAATGTTTGGGAAAGAAAGCATGCACGAGCAAAGCGGCAGTTGGAAGAAAGAACAACACGTGTGCATGTAAGGGAAAGGAACTGTTGGAAGGAAGAACAACATGCACGCATAGGAGGAATATCTAACGATGGTAGGGTTAGGGTTTTGGTAATGTACTGTAAACGACTAAGGATCTAGAAGCATATAAATAGCGAAACGTAGGTATCATAGGGGGTTGATTTTGTGTGTTTTTGTTCAATTGGCGATGGATTACTATTATGTTATTGTAAGTTATGCATGAGTTGATGCGATATGTAATGTTTTTCTATAAGACCTATTTTGTATAAGTTGTTGAGTTAGAGAGGACAAGGGAGGGTAGATCTTGAGGGTTAGATTGCAGGTTGTGGAGCCTAGTGCGATCTAGTCTGCCTCATATAGATCTCACCCGACTAAGAAGAGTTGTAAGCGCGCAGCACTATAGATGTGAACATAATATAATAAAAGAGTTGAGAGCCAAATCTTTGTGGACGTAGCCCCAGGAGGGGGTGAACCATGGTAACATCTGTTTTATGTGATGAATGTTTGCATATCTTATTGTCTGAAGCCTTTATTATTGTGTTGAATGAATGAGTTATTCTATTGCTTGTTTAGTGCTTTTGCGATATTAAAGGACTAAGCCTATGGATTTACTCCATAAGTCACGAATAATAGTATGTTGCATTGACTAGTCATAATAATGGTTCAATATCTAGCTGGATTATCTCCCACTCAATCCTAGGCTCTAAAGACCTGAGTATTACAACCACCCAGTAAATCTATCTCGGGTGAGACTGCGCAACGCATTTTGTGTGTTGCATTGCCTTCTGGTTTACCAGGAGGGCCGATAGTTTTAGAGGATTTGTTGGAAACCCGAACAGACATGAACCCTAGGTCAATAAAATTAGACAATATAGGAGAGAAGTAACCAACAAATGGTTTTGTGTCATTGGTAGGAACAGGAGAGGATTGAGTAGAGAAGATAACTCGAAGAATTGTCGGAAGAAAATTAAGAAAAGGTTAGGGAAGAAACCAATGAGCCATTAGGAGGGAATGTTGAGGCCGTGGAATCCCACAAAAGTAGAGATCGAAACTTGGCTAAGAACTAAGGAGCTAGAGTTTGCACAAAAAGACAATAGGAACCCTAGACTAACACCTCACAAATACCTTGAGAAATACGTGTTTATTGATTTACACGAAGTCTTTTTCTGCGATTTTCCGCATTTATTGTAGGAGTGGACACTAAGGTTGAAGGATAACCATGCAAAAAAATGGATTCGACAGCTAGAGTAGACCCTAGTACAAATTGAGCAACTTCAGCAGGTGAACGACAAGTTCACCCGCGCAGTAGACTTTTGGCATGATAAAATTGTGGTAGGTTTTATCACACAATTTGCAGTAGACACAGCGAAGTCTTACAGTGTAGCGGAGCAAGAGTTTCTACGGGGACCTCAAGGAACGTTCATTCAATCACTCTATACTTCGATTAAGATATTTCTATATAATAAAGGTGTAATGACAATGGAGTTAGATATCTAACTTCCTTGTGTGCATGGGGGAAGGGGGGAAGCACTGACAGAAAGAGGAGAAATGGTAGGAGGAAAGGATAAGGGCAAGTAGGAAGAACCCTTAGACCCGATCATGATGGACGACGAACAGATTAAGCAGATCACGGCGACAACCGAAAAGACGCGTAGCGGAGTACCCTACCAATACAAGTTAAATACCAATAAGAGAGTCATAGCCATGATGGAAGGCTTGGTGAGTGAGGAGGAAGAGGTAGAGGATATTCGGGTTGTGGAGAAGATTGAGGAAATCCTACACGCAATGTATGAGAGAAATATGAGATGTCCAAGAATGGGAAGAGAAGGAAACAATCCTATTCATATCAATGTCAGTGTGGAACCCATAAACCCATGTGTGACTAATAAACCAAAGAGAACACCACCGTTTAGACAACCGAAGTTCAGAATCAGTCAGATAGGAGGAAGTACATCCACACAAGGAACGTCAACTGGAGGAGCCAGTTCAGGCAGCACTAGTCAAGTATCTACACCACGCGAATGTAGTAGTTCATCATTCAGAATGGTGAGACATGATCCCACCATTCGGTTACCAGATTTTTTAGCAGAAGCAACAGAAGACCCTGAGAAACAATTGTTTATTTGTGCGAAGATCTGGGAACAAAACATATCACTAATGAAGATACTAAACTTGCGTAGTTAGTGATTACGCTAAGAGACCGCGCACTAGACTAGTACATGAGTTTAGACGCAAACAGCTCCCCTTGGATGACAAAGACACTAGCAGACATTAAGAAGCTACTGATAAATGAGTTCCAAGTCGATCTTATAGGATCAGTACATGAATGAGATGATTGAAATAATATAGAAACCAGGAGAATATATATTGGATATTCATCAGATATTCAAGCGACTGAAGGGAAAGTTAAAGTATCTCATGACCGAGATGCAGCATAGACACTTATTTGTCAATTCATTGTTACCACACTTAAAATACCCTTTGAGAAAACAAAAGTTCCAAATGCAGGCAGAAGCTCTGCAAGCAACCTTACAGCTGGAAGAAAATCAATATCAACAGAAGGACCCATCTATTGAAGAACTAAAGGAGGACTTGAAGAACTTAACCTTTCAATTGAACCAGAATAAGAACAATGATAAACGAGAATTTGTTTGGTGTACCACATGCAGGACAAAAGGACACCACAAGAAAAAATGTCCAACATTCATGCAATATATGGCAACAAGAAATCCAAATCCGCTACCAACAAGAGGATTATGGTGTGAAATCTGAAAGAAACCAGATCATGAACCTTATCATTACATGATGATGCAGAAATACCAGACAGTCCCAAAGAGCTCATATTGCACCGTTTGCAAGTCAGTGGGCCACGATGACAAACATTGTAGAACTATGGAGTTGATGTGAGAAAGGACATCCGACGCCTATAGGGTGCAGGCATAAATAATGACTGGGATAATACTACGCAACAACCATATAATAACGTGCAACCACAATACAACATGGCACAGCCTCAGTACAATATCGCACAGTATAACCAAGCACCTCTGTATAATGCGTCGAGAGGAGATCAAACATGCTACAGAGGTGGAGGAAGAGAAAGAGGAGGTTTCAGACGAGGTAGAGGACCAGTAGTGTGTCACAATTTTCAACAACTGGGACATTACACAAGGGAATGTCCACTTCCACCAACAACCTGTATGTATTTTCATGCATTGGACCACGATACAAAAGAATTCTGACACTACTAGTAAAGATCCAGGAAAAGAGGAACCAAAACAACTAGAATGTTCAGTGGATTTCCGCCGAAGCAAGGGATGAAGGACAAAACATTAATATAGTTACTCATGGAGGAGCTAGAATGAGGGATGACACTATTTGACAAGGGCCAGCACAAAATCAATGGGTGAAAAAGAACATCGAACCAAGGAAGCAGTTCGACGCGCAGAAGGAAAAGGAGGTATTTAAGAAAGCCAAACAAGAATTTCAAAAGGAAGATATTGTGACGACTTTAACTATGCAACAAAGCAAGGAAGCACTCAAATATGAAATGCCTCCACTATTGGATCATACCAGTGAAATACATTATATGGGCCAAGTAAGTACAATCAAAGGATTTTTTCAATCATGTGTAAAGGCATTAAGTGATCCATCATATGTGAAAATCTTGCAAAACATACTAGAAAAATGTAGCCTCGAAACGGAAGAAAAGATAGAACCAAAAACTATCAATCACCTACACATAAGAAGAAGAACAAGTAGGGAATTTAGACTAAATGCCAACATTGGATATTTCAATATGGGAGACATTATACTATATCTAGGATCTGAAGTTAATGTGCTACCAAAGAATACATGGAAATGCATGGGAGATCCCACATTAGGATATTCACTTGTTCAATTGAAATTGGCGAACCAACACAAAGTCCTACCGATAGGCAGACTGAAAGGAGTGACAATAGACCTAGATGGAGTGCGCACTAAAGCATATTTTGAAGTCATTGAAATAGTGGACGACACAACACCTTACCCCACATTGCTTGGTCTAGATTGGGCGTTTGACAACCAGGACATTGTTGAATGCAATCTATGTCATATAAATTTCTCAACGATTTAATGTCAATCAAGAGCTCGTAAGCTTAGAGGCACAACACAATATGTGTGAGGATTTGAAGTTGTCTATTCTAAACTGCTAAAGCAAAGAAAAAATAGCATGAATATACAAATGACAAATTTCACCTACTATATACAACACATAGGTGTACTGGCATCAGTGCATGGGGGCCCTTCCATCCTTCAGTAAGTACACCATAATCTTAACACAAGATAGAAATCAAAATGGAAGCATGTCTTGTATTCAAAAGAATATGATTACATCTCCACTCCAATATAAAATCTCCTCTCTAATAACCTCAAGAATCAACCTATAAATTCAAAATATGAGCATTTCCCAAACTTCACACCTATATCTATCTCTATATATCTATATCTCTCCCTTTGAAAGGAGAAGGCTCTCCTATTTATACAAGAACATAAGAAGCTACCCCATTAATGGAGATCCACTATTCTCTCTCTAGATCCATAAAAATCTCATATAGTTGCAACCAAATGGCAAATGATGAGACACATATCCTCTTTGACCTTTATCCAAATCTCCTTCCATATCTTGAAGGGAATTCGAATTTGAGTATTGGAGGCCACATAAGAGTGTCTTGGAAGCTTCCAAATCACCTACACATGTCACCAAACTCATTCTAATTGTTAGGTATAAGTATAAGTATATTATTTTCTAAAGTTTAACCACAAATCCACTTAAAAATGTTAAGAATTAATAAACTTTGGAAAAGTATAGTTATAACCCAATGATGAGATAAATGTAATGATGTGGAGGTGGAATGAAGGTGACATGAAGGTAATATGGAAGTAATGTGAAGGTATTGGTGAATAATGGAGTGAGAATAGGGACTATTTTGAGGCCCAACATACCCCCAAACTAAAGATATTGCATGTCCTCATGCAATCTATTACATTACTTTTTGATACTTGAGATTTTGGCTTAATCTCTGCATGATATCATTTACTTAACTTTTGCAAAGTGTTTTTGATGAACTGCAACTTGGTTGGTTCTTGTGTTTCAACCATATTTTGTTTGTTGCATTCAACTTTAATGTATGATCTTTGCATATTGATAATGTGATTTTTATTGCAGAGTATTTTTGTTGGAATGCATCATGGTTGGTTCTTGTGTGACAACCATGATTGTGTTGGCATCCAATTATCTTTTGAGTACTTTCTTCTTCTTCTTTTTTTTTTCTTTTTTTGAATAGCCATTTATATGCTCATGATGATGTAATATATCTTGAAAGTATGTGGGCTTTGAATGTGATATGAATGTTTTATGAATGTGAATGTATTTCCCCCCTCAACTGATGGTTTTGGCAATTTGACAAAATGACGAAAGGAAGTGAAAATTTTCCAAAAATTATCATTCTAACTTTTCAAGGAATTAAATGGTTAAAAGTTAGAAAATATCATACCTTAACTTACCCTTTCAAAAATGGATGAGAGTTGTGCATGTGTGGCTACAAAATTCTGTTCATAATCTTCTTTACTTGGTTGTGAAAATGGTGGATGAAATCGAAAAAGTGAATCTTTTATTGTTGTTGCATCTACTGCTAAATCTGTTGTTGGATCTTCGGCTGAATGGTTGGAATTTGCTGCTGAATGCGACTGAAAATGTATAAGGCTTGGAAGTTATACAAAATTCAGAATTTATACTTTCCCAGCCTTATTTATTGACTTGTCCTCAAGTCATTTGAAAAGTAATTCTGCATCCTCTGCTATAAAATGATTGGTCTTCAAGTCTTCAATGCTCATTGGCACAATTCTTGTCATGTGAATAAATGTTTTGGTGTCGAACATAACAAGAAATTGTTAACTTAGTGGTCATTGATGGATGCCACTAGTCAACACGAGAGCTCCCATCTTTAATGAGGATGAGAGTCAAGATGCCCGGAACACATCTTGCTAAGTATGAATGAATTTGTTGTTGTCGAATACTTAGAAGATCCGATGAACAAGGGACATTGATGTATTCCCTTTGTTTATCGACATGATAGCTTGCCCTTAAGGCATGCAAGCTTCAGGGTGTTCTTAGAAAAATATTTAGACTCAAGGACTATGGCCTCAATGGTGTATGGAAGCAAGGTTTTATTTGCAAGTGTAGGAAAAAGGAAACTGACAATGAATGGGTAAAGTGGACCAAACAGCTTGTAGATGACCTTGGTTTGTTTTATTGGTGGGTTAGGATTGAAGAAAAATGTAGTGAAGTGTATGTGGTAATGGATAATGACTCTCGCTAGAAAATAAATGAATTATGGCCCCAATTTCTCAAATATAGCAAATCTGCTCTTTAATTTTGGACTTTTAGCGAAAATAGCTGAGTTTGACCAGCATTGACCAGCTACTTGTAGATGTGAAATTCAAGGGTGAATAGGCATTTCACCATCCTTGTACATTTAGGAACAAACCCCAACTCTTTGAATTTTGCTAACTTTTCATGCAACATGTCAAACCATTAAGCTATTACAGGAAGTTGCAAGTAATTTTCTGGAAACTTTGGTTATAATCATGGATTGGTTCTTTAGAGTTTCTCATGAAATTTGTCTTTGGAAGACCAATTTTCGTCACAATGTAATCTCCTTACTGATCACTTGATTAACCTATAACCTGTGAAAAAACTTGGCAGAAAGAAAACATAAGTGCGTTCAAGAAGAAATGGCCATTTCCTTCATGATTCTTACGCAAAAATTTCATACCAAATAAAACAGATTAAGAAAAATCAAAGTGTTGAAATTAACTCAATTCATGATATTATTATCAATCCATTCTAACCATGAAAAGTAAATTTACTCCCTGTTTTTGTCAGATAACACATGTGCATGGCAAAGAGCTCGGCATTATAGATTTGTTGTGTCCTGCAGATTAGTACGTACGTTATAAAAGCATACAATCATACAACAATATGAAGTTTCCAACTCTAAGTAAATTAATCAGCATTTAAATGATCCACCAAATGTTCTTTGAATTACTCCTCCAAATGTTCCAGTAAAAAGAGTAGCAATGAAAGGGTATTTTGAGAATGACAATAGTGAATGATTTTCAAAAATGTTGTAATGTCTATTTTTAGAAATTTTGCCCTCAAACAGGACCCTTTTCTATGAATAAAGTATTGTTGGTGAAACATCTAGCCTCAAAAGTCCCTTGGATAGCATGACTTCTTCCATCAAAATTCCTGCAACCTGCTGCACTGAAACCTTCTAAATTGGGCATACATCCCCAAAATCTTCTTCCAATGAGAGCACACATGCCTCGGGGCCCCAAAGTGGCCTTTAAGTCAATTATAATAGCTCTTTAAACCTCCATACTCAGCTTTCAAAAATGGACAAATAAAAATGCTTCAAACTATGTTATCATGGGCATTTAAATTGTACAATACCACCCCATAGATTATGGTTGAATATCTCAAATCATGAACTAATAATGGCAGGGGAAAACATAGTGTGGGTTCCATGAGGGAAACGGAGCAAAACAACAAAATAGATATCACATTGTTAGCTTGTAAGAAGATAGATTCACCGTCTTGTTGATATCGGGATTGATCATCCACAGCCCGGTCCTAGGAAAATGTTTTTCATGTGTGACCACAGGACATTGTTGGGCCCCGTGATCATGGTCGTGGCCCTGGGAAGGAAAGTGAGCACAGTCAACTAAAGAATCAACCTATTCTTGGAGATTACCTCACCCATAAAAATCGCCAACCTAGGACTACGAGAAGGATGTTGCCAATATCAAGAACTTTTTGTAGAAAGGTGGCCTGGTGATCTTCCCAGAGGGCACCACGTGTAGGGAGACCTTTATCCTAAGGTTTAGTTCCTTGTTCATGGATCTCACAAACAAGATAATGCTCGTGGCCATCGGTTTTCCATTTTGACAAATCAACTTTGCTGCATGACTCTCTCATTCCTTTCTGGAGATTCTTCTTGTTGTGTCGACTTCTTGTTTGAATTGATTTCTTCGTGAATTCATAACTTCAGAATTTGTGTCTGTACAGTTGTGTAGTTGATCTGTAGTTGATCAGAATTTGTGTAGTTGTGTCTGTACAGTTTAGTGTTTGTTTGTTCAAAATTTTGAACCAGAAGTTTGCATATATTCATCGAGTATTGTTTGTTCAAGGATTCAAGACAAAGGATTTGATTCGAGGAGCTGAAATTTAGCGTGGAGGTTTTGATTTTGTTGTTATTTTTTTATCACTGGATATAATTAGTTTGAGCAATATTTAAAGATGGTGGTAAAAGACACGCGAATCGTTAAGAAGGTCGCTCCTAAGAGGACACCGTTGAGAAGTGTTTGTAACAGCCCCCGATCGGAGAATAAATTGTCATCGAAAGCTATCGAGGTTTTGATTGAAGGATCAAAAGAAAACAAGTCGGTGGCCAGTGTATCGAGTCCTACACCATTGCAATTGCCTCATTATCTACTGCCGACCATCAAATCACTCAAAATAAGGCTTAATAATTCACAACTTCACAAAATTTTCACGTAATCCATCAAATCGCTCAAAATCTGCACATAATCTCAGAACTGGATGGCACATTTGGATAATGATTGAAAAATTAGCACAAAATCGAACTCATAATCTCATAATAAATGGCATTTAACAAGAATAGCATTTTTTTTCGCATCGAATGAGTGAGATCCCTTATCTGTACGAGTGTTGGGGTTTCCATTTTCGCCAACAAATTCCCGGGTGTTTATTCTGTCACCTGTGATTCCGTGGAGGATGCCCAGAATGTTATGTAGAGCGAACAGCTGAGACAACGTGCAGTTTCTTCTCCCATCTGCAATTCGGCTCTGGTGATCCAGAAAAGATCACTGCACAGGCATGGATATGTGAATGCCTGTAATTCTTCGTTCCACTCCATATCCTTGATCTCTACATCATCGTAAGACATTTTTATTGGCTTCAGATTCGATGATTTTCGTTGTAGAATGAACAGAGCTTGAAAGGATGGATGGACGAGAGTTTATGTTTTATTGTAATCCTAGTGCCGACATGCCACCAACCAAGTCTGAACTTGATGTATTCGACAGGCAAGAATATTTCATTATGGTTCAAATAAGCCTGATCTCATAACCATGCAGATCAGTGCATCTTGGACGTGGGGATGAATTGGGATCAACTGGTAGAATGTACTCTCTGCCAAGTTTAGGTTTAGAAGGGACTGCTTTAGGGAGGTATTCATCTGCCAGCTATGGCATTTTGGGAGGCATACAGAATGGTGGTGCTGGTGGTTATGGATCTCTTTCTAGATTTTCAACAAGCCGTGCTCCAGCTGGGGGCTTGCCTGCCGGAGTAGCTAAATCGGGGTCTATTGTTTAGGTTACAATACCAAATAAATATGTTGGTTCTATTCTCAGGAGAGGTGGATCTAATATATCTCAAATTCGTGAGATATCAGGAGAAAAAGTGAATTTGCATGAATCAAAACTTGGAGTTACAGACTGAGTTGTTGAGATCTCTGGGACACTAGAACAGACACATGCAGATCAGCGCATCTTGAAGCTATGAAGATTGCAAAAAGCGTTGGTGCTTTTTTTATCTTATGATCCGAATCTTAGATTTCCACTGTGGCCATCTCCTGAGGAAGATCGTAAAGGAATTCTCAAAGACTGGGGTCATTTGGATCCATGAACGCTCGATTAATTGTCTCAGTTGGAGGTTCTCCAACTTGCAGAGGATCAGCTATGGCTGACACATCAGCAGAAGAAGATAGCATTTGATAATACATCCTAGCTGAGCGAGGAAAGAAAAGAATTGAGGTATAAAAGTCCCACAGCCACCTTCTTGAAAAATAATCTTGAAAGAATGTGTTGTCTACTTTTCCTGAGACATTGTTGCAGAAAAGTATTGGCTGATTGAATTTCTCCTCGTGGATATACAGCAGGGGCATGTCAAAAGCCTGAAAGTTCCCAACAGGATTATTTGCAACAAATACCATCCGGACATTTGTCAAGTAAATGATCCCTTTTGCAGAGACTTTGCCTCTGGAAGCTCCGGGTATCTTGTTGACTTCAAATTCCATGGCTTCGTGAATGAGCACATACACCTCCCAGCTTGGAAAATATGGTGGTAGAGCCACTGGTGTAAATTATAATTTAACAGAAGTTGTATTGTTCCTCTCTCATTTTATGGGAGATATCCATCAGCCTTTACATGTCGGTTTCACTACAGATGAAGGTGGAAATACAATAAAATTACACTAGTATAGACGAAAGAGCAATTTGCATCATGTGTGGGATAGTCTGATCATTGAGACAACCATGAAAGAAAGAAAAATAGCAGGTATTGTGTTATGCATTATGTGGGTCAAAGGAATAATACAAGAGAATATTTTTTATTAGGACTCAAACGAACGATAGCAGATCTAAAATTAAATTTCCGGCAAGATTTTTTATTATTTTTTAAATAATTCAATAGATTTTTTGATTTTTCAGATCGCTCGAAGCGTGGGAAAGGAGCATACTAATTTCTTGAATTAATTTTATTTATGCAGGTTAGCATAAACACAATCAAGATTTGCAACAAAAGAAAATTCTACGAGATCTCGTTTTATTTATTTTTTATTTTTAATCTATTCTACATTAACTTTGAAAGATGTTTTATTTTCTAAGTAAAAGAATGCTTCCAATGGAGCCATCTACGGACTAAGAATTTGAAAATGCTCACATCAAGATTTAAAATGTTTACCTGATTGTTTGCAAGGATGTGAGTAACCTGTTTCATCCTTGGATCTGGTGTAAGGTTCTCTTGAAACCAATCTTTGATATTATCCTTGCTCTCCAAGAAGTACATGTTTATCATCTTCAAATTCCTCATTCGTAGATGAGTTAGTAAGAAATGGGGGGGTTTTAAAAACTGAATGTGAAACTAACTGAGTATGGAAAGAAAAATAAAAATAAAAACTCCCTTAAACTCCTTTATGAAGATCCTGCTGTCACCAGGTTTCACAAGTTAGTCCATGAAATAAAAATAACTCTTGAACTAATCTAAGTGTTGTATATATAAGAAATGCTAAAACCCCATTCGAAGTTACATTCATAGATTCCTTATCACATATCAACAACTTCTCTTCATTCAATCAAAACAGAAAGCAGTCAAACTAGTCTAGGGTATTCAAACTAGTTTAGATACTGTAAATGCAAGAAAGACTAAACTCTTATTCAAGAGATGTATTCATAGTTTTTTTTTTACATTTATCAGCAACTTAACTAGGTTTTTTTTTTTTTTTTTTTTTTAACTTTAAAGCATAAACAACCAAATAGCAATGACTGATACCTTACTATTGAAAGCAAAGATTCATATTGAATTCTCATTCAAGAAATCATTCACAATATGAAAATCAATGTTCTAACAATTAGATATGAAAAAGTAAACCTATCTAACTAAACTTCAATCCTAACGTGTGCCTCCCCGGCAACGGTGCCAAAATGTTGAGTGCAATCTATGTCGTATAAATTTCTCAACGATTTAATGTCAACCAGGAGCTCATAAGCTTAGAGGCACAACACAATATGTGCGAGGATTTGAAGTTGTCTATTCTAAACTACTAAAGCAAAGAAAAAATAACATGAATATACAAATGACAAATTTTACCTACTATATACAACACATAGGTGTACTGGCATCAGTGCATGGGGGCCCTTCCATCCTTCAGTAAGTACACCATAATCTTAACACAAGATAGAGATAAAAATGGAAGCATGTCTTGTATTCAAAGGAATATGATTACATCTTCATTCCAATATAAAATCTCCTCTCTACTAACCTCAAGAATCAACCTATCAATTCAAAATATGAGCATTTCCCAAACTTCACACCTATATCTATCTCTATATATCTATATCTCTCCCTTTGAAAGGAGAAGGCTCTCCAATTTATACAAGAACATAAGAAGCTACCCCATTAATGGAGATCCACTATTCTCTCCCTAGATCCATAAAAATCTCATATAGTTACAACCAAATGGCAAATGAGACACATATCCTCTTTGACCTTTATCCAAATCT
>JASDQU010754119.1:0-32174 GCA_032191745.1 Picea mariana | reverse complement strand
ACTTAAAAATGTTAAGAATTAATAAACTTTGGAAAAGCATAGTTATAACCCAATGATGAGATAAATGTAATGATGTGGAGGTGGAATGAAGGTGACATGAAGGTAATATGGAAGTAATGTGAAGGTATTGGTGAATAATGGAGTGAGAATAGGGACTATTTTGAGGCCCAACAAACATAATCAACTTAAAGTCTAGAAAAATGACATTTGATTCAAGAGAATACAGGGTCATTGTGCCATTAGACCCATCAGAAGAAGAGAGGTTCGTAGAACCTACTTGTTTGGACCTAGAGGAAATTGGACAGTTGTACAAAATAAGTGCGCGCGATGAGGATTACGTAAACCCAACTGCAGACGAGATACTCAGTTGGCAGAGTATCACTTTATGTGCAACAGATTCAGATATCGGTTTAGAGAAATGGAAACAAAGGCTACATGAAGTATCCACGAGGATATGTGAACGAATAGACCACATCGTAAGATGGGTAGGCACATAAACCAGAGAACCACCCAGTTTCCACAGAGTAAATGATTTGGAAACATTCTTACCACAGTATGAAGATGAAGTCTTAGAGAACCAAATAATTTTATCACTCGATCTAGCACTCAAGACCACACCTGCATGATGGTGGGGCACACACAAAGAGACAATCACAGACTAGTACCAATGCAAGGGCTTACTGCGCATAAGGTTCGGCGCAGAACAAAAAAACAACAAACAACACAAGTATGATGGACAAAGAGCACCAGCAGAACACTTGGAGGAGTGTAGAAAACTATGTAAAATGACACCTCCAGAGGAATGGCCTCATTACTTTATACACACTCTCGAGGGCATCCCAGCGAACTGATATACAGACCAGGAATTGCACAAAGGAACTACGACCTGGATGTTATTGCAACATAATTTCACAGTCACCTTCTCATTCGAGCTTGAGAACCCCAAAATAGATGTTGCTCTTAAAAACATAAGAGGAGTGATATTCATCCAAGCACCAGAAATAGAACTTATCACAGAAGAGGAACAGGAGAATAAACAGACAGTCAAGGAATTGTTTTCATGTTACCATGTTCAAGAGGAAGCACCAGATGAAGATGATCTGCGCGATATTTAGGTTGAAGAATCATAAGGAGAAAGAGATGTCTAAGGCCCACCCATAGAATCATAAGTCATTTTTGCACCGATTAAAGTAAATAAAGTCAACATCGGGACAGCCAAGCATCCCAAAATGGCCAGCATTGGATATTACTAGGATGAAAAAATAGTGGAAATCATAACAGAGTTATTGCGTGAATACAACGACTTGTTCCCAACAACATTCATAGAGATGAAGGGTATAGAAGGAGAGTTAGGAGAGATGAATATACCACTCAGACCTAAAGTGACATCGATTAGACAACGACCATATAGACTAAACCCCATATATAAGTAGAAATTCAAAGATGAGTTTGACAGGATGCTCGAGGCCGACATCATAGAACCAGTCGAAGAATCAAAATGGATAAGCCCGATGGTAGTACATGACAAGAAACAAGGAGGGATCAGGATATGCATTGACTTGCGGAAGTTCAACAATGCATGCCTACACGACCCCTTCCCTACACCCTTCACGGATGAAGTGTTAGAGAATGTAGGAGGACATGAAGCCTACTCATTTACTGATGGATTCTCGGGCTACCATCAGATCAAGATATCATAAGAAGACAGATACAATACCATGTTTGCGACAGAATGGGGATTGTATCAGTACACAGCTATGTCGTTTAGACTGAAGAATGCACCAGCAATCTTTTCCAGAGTAGTCATTTCTATGTTTAAGGAATTCATCCACCTATTTCTCTAAGTATACCTGGATGATTGGACAGTCTACAGTTTGTTGAAAGACCATGTAGAAGTCTTACGGCTAATGTTGGAAAGATGTAGATAGTGTCAGATATCACTGAATATAAAGAAATGCATATTCGGAATATTGTTCAAGATAATATTGGGCCATATAGTATGCAAACAGGGTTTATTAGTAGATCCTGCAAAGATCACAGTCATTGTTAACTTACCACCACCAAAAATAGTCTGTCAGCTAAAAGCGACATTGGGACACACAAGTTACTACAAGAAATTTATCAAAGGTTATGCACAGATAATTGCACCAATGGAAAATATGTTAAGAAAGGATACAAAGTTTCAGTGGAATGACAAGTGCCAACATGGTTTGGATACCCTAAAGGAAAAGATGGTCATCGCGTCAATATTAGTCTGTCTGGATTGGGAGAAGACATTCCACGTACATGTAGATGCATCATCCATAGCACTTGGAGCTATCTTGGTGCAACCAGGAGAGGGGGATTTGGATCACCTGATAGCATTTGCAAGTAGGAAGCTATCAGACTCATAACATAACTATAACATGATAGAAAGAGAAGGGATAGCTATGGTCTATGCACTGCAAAAGTTTAGACATTACTTATTGGGGAAACACTTTAAGATGTTCACAGATCACTCAGCCCTGAAATATCTAGTCAACAAGCGAGTGTTGGGGGGGAGAATATTTCAATGGTTACTACTATTCCAAGAATTTGATTTCAAAGTAATCGTCAAACCATGAATGTTAAATGAAGGACCTGACCACCTATCAAGGGTCACAAACGGAGAAGAACCTATGAATTTAGAAGACAAATTTCCAGATGCACAACTATTCTCAGTTCATATTTCTTATGAATACTTCGCAGACATCATTCAGTACTTGAGCATAGGTACTGCATCGCAAGAGAATAATACTGCACAAAAGAAAAACCCGGTAGTCCGTGCTGCTGACTATCAACTAATTGCAGGACATCTATATAAGATGTGCACAGATAGCATCTTGCAGAGGTACGTGTTAGAGCACGAAAGACCAAGAATTTTAGCAGAAGCCCACGAAGGGATAGCAGGAGGACACTACGCAGGTAAAGCTACCACGCAGAAGGTATTGTGCGTAGGACTATGGTGGCCAATGATTCACAGAGACTCGAAGAAGTACTGTCAAAAATGTGATGTCTCTCAAAGGGTAGGAAAACCCAACAGAAGGGACAAGATGCCATTATGACCACAAGTAACACTCCAAGCATTTGATAAGTGGGCAATAGATTTTGTGGGACCAATCAACCCACCAGCAAAAAGAACAGGAGAAAGATACATTATCACTGCGACGGAATACCTAACAACATGGGCAAAAGCCACACCAGTGAAGGATCGCAGCACAGAAACAACAATGCATTTTTTATTCGAACAAGTAATCACTAGCTTTGGGTGTCCAAGAATTTTAATGAGCGACCAAGGCACGCACTTCATAAACAACACCATCAGTGCTATGACTGAAGAGTTTGAAGTCCATCATCAGAAGAGCACACCATATCACCCACAGATAAACGATATTGTGGAAGCATTTAACAAAATCCTGGAGAATGCGGTGACTACGTACCAACAATATTATGGGCATACAGGACTACGTGCAAAAATTTGACAGGGAACACACCATTTAAACTGGTTTATGGCCAAGAAGCAGTGGTTCCATTAGAATTTCTAGTACCAATATTGCGTGTAGCAGCAATTACACAAATGACAGAACGAGGCACAGTACATGAGCGGCTAAATCAGTTAATGACCATGGAGGAAGACTAGATCTTAGCAGGATTACACCAACAAGTTCAGAAAGCAAGAGATAAATCTTGGCATGATCGACACATCAATAAGAAGGCGTTCAAGGAAGGAGATCTAGTACTGATGTATGACAACAAATCATTTCAGCACCTGGGAAAATGCAGAATGCACTGGCTAGGACCATATGTAGTAAAATATGTCACAGATGGAGGAGTTGTACAGTCAAGAGACTTATCAGGTGCAGAAATCAGAGGGATGATTAATGGGAGCTGACTGAATCTCTACAAGGACAGTCAACCAACCACCACGTGGTAAAAAAAAAAAAAAGTATATGGAAAAAGAAAAGAACAAAAGGAAAGAAAAAAAAAGGGCACAGTGCATAGGAGAAATAAAGATCAAGCACACTGAGGAACACAAACTCAGTGAGGAGAAGGAAAACGGTCACATACAAAGGGAAACAAGCGGAAAAATCAAAGTTGGCAAAAGTAGGACGACATGACAACACTAGGTAGAATTAAAGGACGACAAGGACCAATGGGATGCCACATTAAACGCACCAACTAAAGACAGCAAGGCAGAGTAATGGCAAGTAAAAAACTGTCGAAGATGAATTGACCTCGTATTTAAGGTGCATTAAAACCCATAATGAAGGAAGTGTCATCGACAAGCTTTATGGAAAACCCATACAACACACGAGCGTGGGAGAAAACAGTCTATTCATGAAAGAAGAGCATACAGAGAGAAATAGAAGACGAAAAGCACACAAAGAGTTCACAAAGGTCACAGAGATCATTCGAACCCAGCAAACGGTTGACATTCACCGCCATGGCACAGCCCAAGCAAGCAGAAGTGAGACAAACCACCAGGAAAACTAGAGTTCAGACCAGATCATGAGGACAACCAGAAGAAGGTGAAAAGNAGCAAACGGTTGACATTCACCGCCATGGCACCGCCCAAGCAAGCAGAAGTGAGACAAACCACCAGGAAAACTAGAGTTCAGACCAGATCATGAGGACAACCAGAAGAAGGTGAAAAGCAACCACCGAAAATCATCAACATCGAAAAAAACCTATCCTGAGAAACAACACCGATGCACTCGACACCCATATTGGAAGAAATCCAACAGCCAACACTGGAGGGAACGAATATAGACATACCAACAGAAGTATAGGAGCTGCAGAACCAGGAAGCAGAAACCCTGGAGCAGGTACAACTAGAAAACACCGGACTAGTTCTGGAAGGAAATGGAATGAAGCCAAATCTGGACGCAGCAATTGAGCCAGACGAGTCTCAAACGACCATATCAGACCACCCACTAGAGGGAGCGGTCGAGGATATCACGGGTCAGCCAGAATGGTAGACTAAAGAACAAATGAAAGTCACTGGAACTTTGAGTCATCCACCGCCATCAAGGAAAGACAAGATACAGATACCCAGATCACCTTGCAAGAAATCGGTAGCATAATCGTTCTACCATGCATACCAGATGGGGTACAGGTAGGACCAGAGCTACTTGGTCACATAGAAAAGCTCAAATACTCACACCACGACATAGAAGATGAAGACAAGTTCCTGGAACTTGAAAAAAGAGTATACATGGAGATGGTGGGAATGAGTCGGTTTGGGGAATCGCTTGATCAACCACTCAAATAGGCAATCGGGTTGCAGAAGACAGGAATTTTAGGTCTGGTGGACCTACCACATTTTGGTAGGGGTCAACACGCAACAACATGCGTCAAGCAGCTGCTAGCAGTCACACATGGCGGGGACATCTAGTTGGACAAGCTCGTGTCAATAGACGTAAAGCTTATTGCGAACATAACAGGATTTCCAACTCGGGGCATGGATCCCGCGAAGTTTCTCGATGAAAAATCCAGGGAGAAAGCGCTAGGAGAAGACATGAAGAAAAATTATGGCACTGACAGGGGAACAAGAGGGATCATTATCAAAAGATCAATGATGCTGCAACACAATTGGGCATGAAGATCTTAGCCTATAAGATGCTAAGAAAATTCCGCAAGGAAGAAGTCCCAGCTAGATTTGTTGCAATTGTAGCTCAGTGCGCAGAAGGCACCTCAATGAGCTGGGCACTATATCTCTTGAACCTATTCCTGGTAGACTGTAATGATGCGCAAGATCTAGGAACAAAGTTCCACTATTCATGGTTGATCACACTAATAGCATTCATGGGATGGAGAGAGCCAAGGTACGTAGATTTTGGCACTAGACCCAAACCAAATCAAGGGGAAAGATATTTGTTGCTCAGAGCCAGGCGAGAGGCCAAGATAAAAAAGGCGAACGGGTCTATCTTTGAAGGATACCTATGTGGCCTACAAGAAGCCATATCCAAGATGTGGAGAATAACACCAGAAGTTGTCGCGTTATATGGGGACATTGTCAACTTCCAGGCCACACAACATACAATGTGGATACAGGCAAGGAAGGATCTGGATAAATAGTGGTTGCAAATGTGTTACTGTATCACAAAGGGGGGCATCGACATGGTCATCAGCAAATGGGACGATGAGTGGAAGACTCTCGTCCTTACCCAGGAAATACCGGAAAGAACAACAGAAGAAGAGGCAAGGCAGGGAGAGACCCAACCAAAGGAAATTCAAGTTCCCAAGAGATGAAGAATGGGCTAGGGAAAAGCAACACAGACAAAATAAAGGCCAACGAATATAGGGACCCAAAACTGAAAGAAAGATAAGACGCAGTCGGCCAAGGAGCAGCAGCAACAGACCAAGCCCACGCAAGAGACCGAAGCAAGGTCCAACCCAAAAATAGCAGGGGAAAACAAGAGGCCAACCACGCATATAGGAGGTGCAAGAATTCAAAGGCACAAAGAACACTGCCAGAGTATACGATCACAGATGACGATGGGGAAATGATAACCCGAATGGTCCAGGATTGTTGATCCAAGGACTTCGACCATGTTGCACACCACAGGGATAGGATTGAAGAGAAATTGGTAGACATGCAGTAGCTCCTCAAGGAAATCGAGGAAGGGAAACCAGCAAGCAGAAGGGGACTCAAACCATTAGCACCATAGATAGAAGGAAGAGTGCAAGAAGAGGAACGAGAGACAGTCCAGGAAATACTGCAGCCGCACGTAACATTCCATATCAACCCTAGTATGTTGCGCATGGATGAAATTGTGGGGCAGACACCCTTGAAGGACTTAAGCCAAATCCAACTTGTGTTGACAAGGATACCATCAGGGGCACTACACAGGTTGCAAGTTAGTGTAAACCACGAGGTACAGTCTCACACATGCAAACACTTAACCGAATTGAAGCAGGCAACAAAGAAATGGGATGCGTTAGAAATAGTCTATGAGCAAGCTAAATATGAGACCCGAGAGGAAAGGGAGCACATAAAAGGATTGGAGCAGAAAGTGGCAAGAACTTACGAGAAGATTCTACAGGCCATGCAGGGATATGAAATCACATCAGAAGAGAAGATTGATCGGATTGCATAGGCAATCGATCAATACCATAAGGAGATAGAGAATCTTCGAGAACAACTCATACCAACCACTCCACCAACAGTCAAGGAGCAAAGGAAGCAAGAAGCAACAAGGCAGCTGCAGGAAATAGAGTAGCAGGTCAGTAGATTCGTTGACTTGCTCAATAAAGCAATGCAGCTTTGAACAAAGTTAGAGGAGGATCAGTAGGTCCAAAAGTGGGATAAGGAAGAAGAAAGGATCAACGTACCGATCCAAGAACTCAAACAGAGGTAGAAGACAATGCCAATTACAGAATGTGTCAAGGGAATGCAGGAGATGAATAAATTACAGGCAGAGCTCACTACCACGCAAACACAAAAACATGAGCGGCAGGCTCAAATGGATCCGTTGCAAGAATGGGTAGCAAAAGTCCTAGCACAAGCAGAGGAAGCCAAGGCACATATATCACAGACCCAGGAAGAGTGTGTAGAACTGATCAATGATGAAATTGAAGTCCAGATAGTGGACACACTGAAGGAGAATACTGCGCAGGCTCAGACACAGGAAACAGAGCTCAGGGAAAAGTTCCAAGTGATCACCAAGGAGGTCCAAGAAGCGCACAAAGGATAGGTGGCTTGGGACAATCCACATGTGTTGGCATGTTTTTAGATAGAGGCAGAGTATGCGTGTTTGTCATTGATGGCGAAGATCAACACGATCAGTAGCGTAGCGATAATGGCAAGATCAGGAGTGTAATCTTAGAAGGAGATCATCAGTGTAATCTCAGAAGGAGGAAAACAGTCAAAGCATGACAAAGGTTTCATTTTGGAGTTTCACAAATCAGAAAATCCAAAGGAAAGAGGTTCGAACTCGCGATATGAGAAATCGTGATAACAATCCTGACCGTTGGAGTCATAGGACACGTGGAAAGCGATTGGAATTTCATTGACTTGCACATTGGAGGAGTCAACGGAGCATGGTGTGGGAACTCACGATATGCAAGATCGCGAAAAGATCTGGACCGTCGAATCATCGATATCGTGAACCGTTGATCAGGCATGACGAAGGCCCATGAAGTTGCGAAATTGCGATAAGATCTTGACCGCTGATCCAAGAGGGACATGTGGCGAGGGATTAACTTTTTGCTGACTAGAAAGGTCAAAGGAAGGAAGTTATCTAACCTTCCAACTCACAATATTCGAAATGGAGAAATGATCTGAGCTGTCAGATCGAGCAGAAATATGGACCATTGATTCAAGAAGGCTATGTGGTGAAATCGCGATAATATCTGGACCGTTGGTTCCATAAAACACATGGTGAAAGATCATTGTTTTGCTGACTGGAAATTCAAAGGAGCGAAGTTCTTGTTTGATTGGCAAGTGGTCTTATCTCGTGGTCACATTGTCAAGAGCTAGAGAGCAGAGCTAGAGATGCCAAGCTCCATCTCAGAGTTTCGGAGATCGCGACTTGGAGCATCGAGACCCTTCATCACAGGAATCGCGATATGCGAGATCGCGATGAGATCTGGATCATCGTATCATTGGAGATATTGACCGTTGATCAGGCTCGATGAAGTTCATAAGTTCATGAAATACGAAGCACCTTTTGGCGCAACCTGTGGTCACCGTCGATGGTCATGTGAAGGGAAGAAGCTAGCAATGTTAATCTCCATCTCAAAGTCTCGATGATCGCAACTTGGAGTATCGAGATCCTTCATCATAGGAATCGTGATATGCGAGATCATGATGAGATCTAGACCGTCGGATCATTGGAGATATCGATCGTTGATCAAGCTCGATAAAGATCATAATCTTGCGAAATACAAAGCGCCTTTTGGCACAGTCTGTGGTCACCGCTGTTGGTCATGTGAGGAGAAGAAGCTAGTGGTGCTAAGCTCCATCTCAGAGTTTCATCGATTGAGACTTGGAGAGTCGAGATGCCTCATCCCCAGATCCACGAAACACGAGTCATAAAAGCACCTTATGAATAGGCATGTGGTCACCGCATGAGGCCACATGTGAAAGAAAGGTGAAAGGCACCAAAGGTACAAGGCTCAATAGGTTCACAGTGTAACTACTAGAAACGACTGATGGTTTTTTCAAAAGGACTCGAAGAGACTTCAAGGTGATCGCTAGAGAAGATGAAGAGTCTTGAGGCATATTCCAGTGGAATGAAGACTGTTCATAGAGGTTATTGACAGATGTAAGACCGTTGGAGCCCGGAACTGCAACAGAGGGAATGAGCTCGACTGTGATAGAGAAGATGAAGAGTCTCAACTACTGGAGAGGCTAAGGAATCTCGGCATAACACCCAGTGATGATGGACGCATGGGTTTAACCGCCAAAGAAGCTGAAGAGTTACAATGATGATCAGGCAGAGCACTCAACATGGGGAGAGCATGCAGAAGCATTGCGCATATACCATGCACAAGGTGCACAGAGACTATAAGAATGTAGAACAAAGAAGAGATGGGTGTTGTTGTTGAGAGTGATTCAGGCGTGTAGAAGGAGGCAGTGTGCAGTAGCTGAAATACATAGCAGAGGAATGGTGCATTGAATGGACATGGCGTATAGAGCATAAAAGGCAGAAGAACAAAAAGTGCAAGGCATGTGTGCAGGAAGACAGTGAGGCAGACAGAGCAGGGTAGTGTGCCAAGAACAGTGATGAGACTGGTAATCCATTGATGGACATTATATCACTATAATAAGTTTCAGTAGCAAAAATTTATATTTCAGGGTGGTTGGGAGGTGCTAGGGAGGACTGTTGTCCTCTGAGGTTCAAGTGGGTTCTTGAACACAGGGAGTTGTAGCTTCCATCTGGTTGCAACTAGAAAAACCAGGGTGGCAGGGTGGTGCAAGGGAGAACATTGGTTCTCTGATATATAGGTCGGTGCCTGTGTAACTGGAAGTTGGTGCTTCCATCCAGTTGGTGCTGGAACTCTTAGGGAGTTGGTGCTTCCTTCTAGTGGGTGATAGAGAAACCAAGGAGTCGGTGCTTCCTTCTAGTGGGTGCTAGAGAATCCAGAGAGTTGGTTCTCTCAGCAAGTAGCAACTTCCAAAACAGAGTTTGTATCCTCCTTATGAGTTGGTGCTCATAAGTATGATAATGTACAAAATGTAAAGATTACTTATCATATAAAGAAGAAGAGGTTTTTACCCTTTATGGGTTTCCTCAGAAAATATCTGTCTCTGTGTATTTCATATGTGTGAATGATGTTGAATGTTCTATTGCTTACATCCCTGGATGATTGTGATCATCATTGAGAGTTCTGTATTGAATTTAAAAATGAGGATAATTGTTTAAGCTCGGTAGTAACTGATTCACCCCCCCCCTCTCAGTTGTCCAACAATTGGTATCAGAGTGGGTTCCTTTTATTTAAAGGTAGATATGTAAGCTTAAACATGACAAGTCATGAAGGGACTTCAGCCAGTAAGCCTCCTCTGTTTTATGGAACAAATTTTTCCTTTTGGAAGGTTAGAATGAGAACATACCTAATGGCCTTAGGTGCTGATGTTTGGGATGTAGTAGAGACTGGATACATAAAGCCTGTTTTGCTAGCTTCCAAGGATGATAAGTTATAATTTAGGTTTAATGCTAAGGGAATGAATGCTATCTTGAATGGACTTGCAGAAGTCGAGTTTGTAAAGGTGATGCATCTTCAAACTACCAAAGAAATGTGGGATAAACTTATTAGTAGCTATGAAGGAAATGAGAAAGTAAAAGATGTCAAACTTCAAACATTTAGGTTGAAGTTTGAACAACTAAAGATGAATGAAGATGAAACAGTTATCAAGTATTTTTTAAGAATTGAATAACTCGTGAATTCCATGAAGGGTCTTGGTGAGAAGATTGAAGAACCAATTTTATTCAGAAGATTTTAAGATCTTTGCTTGATAAATTTAATCCAAAAGTCTCTGCAATAGAAGAACTAAATGATCTTAAAACTCTGTCCATCGATCAACTCCTAGGAACATTAACTTCATATGAAATGAGAATCAACAAAGATAAATCCATTACTAGAGAAGCATATTTTAAAGTAGACAAGAATACTGATTCAGATTTATATGATATTGAGGCAAAATTTGTGAGAAGGCTAAAGAAAGGATCAGGCAAATACAAAGGTAAGCTTCCCTTCAAATGTTTCAATTGTGGTAAGATAGGTCATTTTTCAAATAAGTGTCCACACAAGAAGAAGGACCAGAACATTGAAGGTGAAGAGAAGCACAAATCCAAAAGATTTGATAAAAAGAAAAGTTTATGTGTAAACAATGATGACTCCTCAAAAGACACCAATAGTGAATCTTCCTGTGAAGATAAGGTAAATGACTTCATGCTTATGGCCAAAGAGGATTATGATAATAAAATCATAGACAGTGATGATAATGATGAAGAAGTTGTGGTTGACTTGGAAAGATAGCTGATTAGCGCTTTGGAAGAGATTGACAGACTCAGACTTAAGAAGAGAAAGAAAAAACAATTGTTGATACAGTTCAAGAAAGGCACTAAAAAACCTGATGAAGACTTTGCCCTGCTAAAAGTGGAATTAGAAGAGGCAAAGAAAGTCGAGGACATTCTGAAACATCAGTTATCAAAAAATAAGTCAAGATCTAAAGCCCTGGAAGAAGAAGTAGTGAAAACTAGGAAAGAGTTGGAGAAGTTTCAAGCCTTGTATCATCAGAATCTGTCAAGTATCAAAGCCTCAAAAGGATTAGCCACCATTCTGAATCAGCAAAGGAATCAAAAGTTGAAAATAGGTTTGGGTTATGAAGAGGGATCAAGTAGTGGTCAGCCTAGCAACAAAGAACCCATCAAATTTGTCAAATCTACAACCAATGACAACAACAAACCTGCAGAAACAAAGGAAGACAATCAGTCGCCCGGGAGGAGTAAAGAAAAAGGTGTCAGGACTAAATCTGTAGAACAAAAAAATAATGCACTCCCTACTCAAGGAAATCATCAGCATGGAAGAAATCAACCAGCTCAAAGAAGACAACCATTTTCTAGGTACCAAGGATTTTTCTATGGATATTGGTTTTTTTGTTCTAACTTTGGTCACAAAGTTGTAAATTGTTCTTTAAAATTTAGATATGAGCAAGCAAGACATTCAAGGTATAGATATCTGTCACAACAAAGAATGAGACACCCAAGTAAAAAACCTCCACAGATTGCAAATCACTTGATGGCTAGGAAAAGGACACAGGTTAAGCATAACAATCATTATGACTCTTTAATCAACGAACCAGAATGTTACATCTGTCATAACTATGGACATAAAGCTATTGATTGTCGCTTAAGAAACTATAAGCCAAATCTGAATCCTACTGCTGAAAATTTCAAGGTTTGGAAGAAGAAAGAAGATGACCAGTGCAGATTAGTGTTATCAGCCCAAAGACAAAAGAATCCCTGGTATATTGACAGTGGATGTTCCAAACATATGACTGGAGACAAAAGTAAGTTTCTAACTCTAAGTGAAAGCAAATCAGAGAATGTAACTTTTGGAAATGATGCACCAGGAAAAATAAAAGGTAAAGGAATGGTAAGTTTGAGTAATGGCAAAGGGAAAGATCAAGATGTGTTGTTTAAAGAAGGTCTGAAACATAATCTGCTTAGTGTCAGTCAAGTATGTGACCGAGGATGTGAAGTTGTTTTTACCTCTAAAGATTGTAGAATAAAATTTGTGAATTCAGGACAGCTAGTTGCAAAAAGGATAAGAACATAAAACAATGTTTATGTGTTAAAAGAAGAAAAAGGAGAATGCCACTTAAGAAAATATGATGAAATTTGGTTGTGGCATAAGAGACTTGGACACCTAAATTTTGATCATATAATCAAGCTCAAAAACAATGGGGCAGTAAAATATCTTCCAAAGATATCAAAGCCATATGACTCTTCTTGTAAACCTTGCTAGAGAGGAAAACTTACTCGCACTCAATTCAAATCTAAAAACTTCTTTTCAACAGAAAAACCTCTCCAGTTAGTACATATGGATATATGTGGACCATCAAGGAAAGAAGGTACAGGAAAAGAAAATTATTTTATGTTGGTTATTGATGATTATTCTAGACTAACATGGGTTTCCTTTTTGAAGGAAAAATCTGAAGCATTTGAAAAATTCAAAGTGTTTAAGGCTCTAACTGATAATCAAACAGGAAAAAGATTGAAGGCAGTGAGGTCTGATAGAGGAGGAGAGCTTAGTTCATAGAACTTCAAAGAGTTATGTGATAAACATGGGATAAAAAGAGAGTACACAATTCCAAGGACTCCACAACAAAATGGAGTTGTTGAGACGCAGAATAGATCAGTATAGAAAATGGCAAGATCAATGATGAATGAAAGGAACATACCTCAGACATATTGGGTAGAAGAAATTCATACAGTTGTTCATATCCTTAACAAAGCTCATCTCAGGCCACACAGTGACAAGACTCCTTATGAACTATGGTTTGGAAGACCTGCTTCAATCAATCATTTTAAAATCTTTGGGAGTAAATGTTATATCAAGAACAATGATGAAAATATTGGCAAATATGATGACAAGGCTGATGAAGGTATCTTCTTGGGTTATGCTACAAACAGTAAAGGATACAGATGTTACAATAAGAGACTGCATAAATTGGTTGATTATATAGACATAAAAGTTGATGAAGAAATCCCGATCAGAAATGTAGGCAGTGCTGAACCAAACACAGAAGATATAGTTAAAGATGAAGATGAACAGGTCCAAGAATCAGAAAGAGAAGAATCTGAATAAGATGAAGATACAAATACTCAGGCTGACATAAATCAGTAGAAAGAAACAAACTCACCTCTCAGAATTGTTAGAAAGAATCATCCTGAGAATCAGATAATTGGAGATATACATAAAGGAGTTCAGACAAGAATGAAATTGATTAAAGACTCAGAACAATCTCTTGTTGCCTTTTTATCTATGACTGAACCTAAAAATTTTGATGAAGCCAACCAGCATGATGATTGGATTAGAGCTATGAATGAAGAGCTTGATCATATTGAGAAGAACAATACTTGGGAGCTTGTCCCTAGACCTGAAGATAAGAATGTAATAGGTTCCAAATGGGTGTTCAAAAATAAAATGAAGGAAAAAGGACAAGTTGTTAGAAATAAAGTCAGACTGGTCTGTAAAGGGTATGCACAAGCTGAAGGTCGGGACTTTGATGAAACTTTTGCACCAGTAGGAAGAGTGGAATCCATCAGAATGTTCCTTACACATTCATGCCATAAGAACTTTAGAGTGTATCAGATGGATGTTAAGTCAGCTTTTCTTAATGGAGATCTAGAGGAAGAAGTATATATGGAGCAACTTGAAGGATTCTCATTGACAGATAATCCTAATTATGTTTGCAAGATGAAGAAGGCCTTATATGGACTGAAACAAGAACCACGAGCTTGGTATTATAGACTGGACAGATTTTTACAAGACCAAGGGTTCAAGAAAGCTATTGTTGACAGCAATCTCTACATTAAGTCTGAAGGTGATAATTTACTAGTTGTTTTGGTTTATGTAGATGATATTATTTTTGGTTGTACTAATGAATCATCTGTCCAGTGGTTTGATACCTCTATGAAAACAGAGTTTGAGATGTCCATGATAGGAGAACTGTCATATTTTCTTGTTTTACAAGTAAATCAGAGTTTTGCAGGAATATTTATCTCTCAAGAAAAATATTTGAAAGAGATGTTGAAGAAATTTCAGATGGAGGATTCCTCTCTTGTTAGTACACTTATGGTGGTTGGTTGCAAGCTCAGTAAAGATGATATGTCACCCGATGTTGATCAAAGGACATACCAATCAATGATAGACAGTCTTTTGTACATCACAGCATCTCATCCTGATATAATGCAAGTTGTTGGAATGGTAGGTCGTTATCAGTCAGCTCCTAAACAAAGTCACTTGGTAGCTATCACAAGGATATTCAAATACTTGAAGGGAACAATGACATATGGTCTGTGGTATCCCAGAAATCATAATTTTCAGTTAACTGCTTATTCAGATGTAGATTGGGCAAATTGTGTGGATGAGAGAAAGAGCACCAGTGGAGGTGCCTTCTTCTTGGGTGACTCGTTGGTAGCATGGATTGGTAAGAAGCAGGGATCTATTTCCTTATCAACTACAGAAGCATAGTACATTGCTTCTGCTACTTGTTGCACTCGGATCTTGTGGATGATCCAAACTCTTGCAGATTTGAAGGTAAACTATACTGATCTTATTACAATTCACTGTGACAACACCAGTGCCATTAGTGTCTCCAAGAATCATGTTCTTCATTTCAAGACTAAGCATATCCCAATAAAATACCATTTTCTCAGAGAGCAAGTTACAAACAGAATTGTTCAGCTAAATTATATTCCTTCCACAGAACAGATTGTTGATATCTTTACTTAACCGTTAGCAGTGATCCCTTTTGGATATATTTGTCAAAAGTTGGGGGTTATAACTTCTTTCGTCTAATCTGTTCACCTAGTCAAGGGGAGTACTTATTGAATATTTGTTGTATTTCTAAGTTGCTCATAGTTGGCAGGGGGAGTATGTACTGCAACAGCTCAGGGGGAGCATGTTTCTTCTTTGACATTGATGTCAAAGGGGGAGAAAGTGTGGTAATTTCAAGGATGCTACAATGGTATAGTTGGACGTTCTTCAAGGGGTTTCCATCAATTCCAAAGGGGGATATTGTTGGCATGTTTTTAGACAGAGGCAGAGTATGTGTGTTTTTCATTGATGGCGAAGATCAGCACAATCAGTAGCGTAGTGATAATGGCAAGATCAGCAGTGTAAGCTCAGAAGGAGATCAGCAATGTAAGCTCAGAAGGAGGAAAACATTCAAAGCATGACAAAGGTTTTGTTTCGGAGTTTCACAGATCGGGAAATCCAAAGGAAAGAGGTTAGAAATCACGATATGCGAAATCGCAATAACAATCCTGACCATTGGAGTCATAGGACACGTGGCAAACGATTGGAATTTCATTGACTTGCACATTGGAGGAGTCAATGGAGCATGGTGTGGGAACTCACGATATGCGAGATCACGAAAAGATCTGGACCGTCAAATCATCGAGATCGTGGACCATTGATTAGGCATGATTGAGGCCCGTGAAGTTGCAAAATCGTGATAAGATCTTGACTGTTGATCCAAGAGGGACATGTGGCAAGGGATTAACTTTTCGCTGACTAGAAAGTTCAAAAAAAAGGAATTTCTCTAACCTTCCAACTCGCGATATGCAAAATGATGAAATGATCTGAGCCATCAGATCGAGGAGAAATCTGGACCGTTGATTCAAGAAGGACATGTGGTGAAATTGCAATAATATCTGGACCGTTGGTTCCATAGGACACATGGTGAAAGATCATCGTTTTGCTTACTAGAAAGTCAAAGGAGCTAAGTGCTCGTTTGATTGGCGAGTGGTCTTATCTCGTGGCCACATTGTCGAGAGCTGGAGAGCAGAGCTAGAGAGGCCAAGCTCCATCTCAAAGTTTTGGCGATCGCGACTTGAAGCATCGAGACCCTTCATCATAGGAATCGTGATATGCGATATCACGATGAGATCTGGACAGTCGGATCATTGGATATCTTGACCGTTGATCAAGCTCGATGAAGTTCATAAGTTCGCAAAATATGAAGCGCCTTTTGGCGCAGCCTGTGGTCGCTGCTAGTGGTCATGTGAAGGGAAGAAGCTAGCAGTGTTAAGCTCCATCTCGGAGTCTCGTCGATCACAACTTGGAGTATCGAGATCCTTCATCACAGGAATCGTGATATGCGAGATCGCGATGAGATCTGGACCGTCGGAACATTGGAGATCTCGACTGTTGATCAGGCTCGATAAAGTTCATAAGCTCGTGAAATACGAAGTGCCTTTTGGCATAGCCTATGGTCACCACCGATGGTCACGTGAGGAGAATAAGCTAGCGGTGCTAAGCTCCATCTCAGAGTTTCGTCAATCGTGACTTGGAGAGTCGAGATGCCTCATCCACAGATCCATGAAACAAAAGTCATAGAAGCACCTTCTGAATAGGCGTGTGGTCACCACCTGAGGCCACATGTGAAAGGAAAGGTGAAATGTTCCAAAGGCACAAGACTCAATAGGTTTACAGTGTAACTGGTAGAAACGACTGATGGTTTCTGCTAGAGGACTCGAAGAGACTTCAGGGTGATCACCAAAGAAGATGAAGAGTCTCGAGGCATCTTCCAGTGGAATGAAGACTGTTCATAGAGGCTATTGACAGATGTAGGACTGTTGGATCCTGGAACTGCAACAAAGGAAATGAGCTTGACTGTGACAGAGAAGACGAAGATTCTCGACTACTGGAGAGGCTAAGGAATCTCGGCATAACACCCAGTGATGATGGACGCATGGGTTTAACTGCCAGAGAACCTGAAAAGTCGCAATGATGATCAGGAAGAGCACTCGGCATGGGGAGAGCATGGAGAAGCATTGCGCATATAGCATGCACAAGGTGCACAGAGACTATAAGAATGCAGAACAAAGAAGAGATGGGTGTTGTTGTTGAGAGTGATTTAGGCGTGTAGAAGGAGGCAGTGTGCAGCAGCTGAAATACACAGAAGAGGAATGGTGCATTGAATGGACATGGCACATAGAGCATAAAAGGAAGAAGAACAGAAAGTGCAAGGCATGTGTGCAGGAAGACAGTGAAGCAGACAGAGTAGGGTAGTGTGCCAAGAACAGTGATGAGACTGGTAAGCCATTGATGAACATTATATCACTGTAATAAGTTTCAATAGAAAAAAATTATATTTCAGGGTGGTTGGGAGGTGCTAGGAAGTACTGTTGTCCTCTAAGTTTCAAGTGGGTGCTTGAACACAAGGAGTTGTAGCTTCCATCTGGTTGCATCCAAAAAAGATAGGGTGGCAGGGTGGTGCAAGGGAGAACACTGGTTCTCTGATATACAGGTCGGTGCCTGTGTAACTGGAAGTTGGCGCTTCCATCCAGTTGGTGTTGGAACTCTTAGGGAGTTGGTGCTTCCTTCTAGTGGGTGCTATAGAAACCAGGGAGTCGGTGCTTCCTTCTAGTGGGTGCTAGAGAATCCAGAGAGTTGGTGCTCTCAGCAAGTAGCAGCTTGCAAAACAGAGGTTGTAGCCTCCTTATGAGTTGGTGCTCATAAGTATGATAATGTACACAATGTAAAGATTACTTATCATATAAATAAGAAGAGGTTTTTACCCTTTATGGGTTTCCTCAGGAAATATCTGTCTCTGTGTATCTCATATGTGTAATGTTCTATTTCTTACTTCCCTGCATTATTGTGATCATCATTGAGAGTTCTGTATTGAATTTAAAAATGAGCATAATTGTTTAAGCTCAGTAACAACTGATTCACCCCCCCCCCTCTCAGTTGTCCAACAACATGTCAGTGTTGGGGGCATGTTGGAGGCAGGCCAAAGGCCAAAGGCTAAAGTGGAAAAGCATGTCATTTTTTAGAAAGAAAGAATGCACGAGCAAAGCAACAGCTGGAAGAAAGAACAACACACATGCATGTAAGGGAAAGCAACGGTTTGAAGGAATAACAACATGTACACATGGGAGGAAGACCTAATGATGGTAGGGTTAGGTTTTTGGTAATGCATTGTAAACGGACAAGGAGCGAGAAGCATATAAATAACGATACATAGGTATCATAGGGGGTTGGATTTTGTGTGGTTCAGTTCGATCAGTGACGAATTACTATTATGATATTGTAAGTTACGCATGATTTGATGCAATATGGAATGTTTTGTTGTAAGACCTATTTTGTATAAGATGTTGATCTAGAGAGGACGAGGGAGGGTAGATCTTGAGGGTTAGATCGCAGGCTATGGATCCTAGTGTGATCTAGTCCGACTTATATATATCTCACCCGACTAAGAAGAGTTGTAAGCGCGTGACGCTATAGATGCGAACATAATATAATAAAAGAGATAAGAGCCAAATATTTGTGGACGTAGCCCCAGGAGGGGGTGAACCACAGTAACATATGTGTTATGTGATGAATGTTTGCATATCTTATTGTCTAAATCCTGTATTAATGTGTTGAATGAATGAGTTATTCTATTTCTTGTTTAGTGCTTTTGCGATATTAAGGGAATAAGCCTATGGATCTACTCCATAAGTCACGAATAATAGTATGTTTCATTGACTAGTCATAATAATGGTTCAATATCTAGTTGTCTTATCTCCCACTCAATCCTAGCTGTAAACACCTGAGTATTACAGCCACCCATTAAAGCTATCTCAGGTGAGACTACGCAGTGCATTTTGTGTGTTGCATTACCTTCTGGTTTACTAGGATGGCCGATAGTTTTAGAGCCTTTGTTGGAAACCCAAACAGACATGAACTTTGGGTCAATAAAGTCAGACAGTATAGGAGAGAAGTAACCAACAGTAGTTGATATGCTTTCTAGACCTCCTATTGTTGCTTCTATTGTTTCGAACAATGCTTCTTTATCTAATGATAGCTATGTAGAAAAATATATGAATATTTTAAAGAAGTATATGAGAAGCTAACCCTTGGTGCACAGGTAGAGAACTATTGTTTGCAAGGAAAACTACTCTACCATCTTGGAAAGATATGTATTCCTACGATTGAAAGATTCCATGTAATAGGAGAAGCTCACACTTCTCTTGTGTCAGGGCATTTTGGGGTAGGAAAAACTATGGCTCATTTGCAGAGGTTTTGTTACTGGCCTCAAATGAAGAAAATTGTAACTAAAAATGTAAATGGGTGTCTGATGTGTTCTAATTGTAAGCCAACTAATAGAAAACTAGGGCTATACTCACCACTTCCTGTTCCATCCCATCCATGGGAAAGTATCTCCATGGATTTTGTAGGGTGTTTACCAATGACCAAAGGGGGTCATGACTATTTGTATTTTGTAGTGGATAGGTTCAGGAATATGTGTATCTTGATGTCATGTAAAAAGAATATCACTACTAAGAAGATTGCTAATCTCTTCTTTCAGTATGTTTGGGTTCACTTTCGGTTACCCAATTCCATTGTCTTGGATCGAGATACTCGATTCCTTGGGGACTTTGGACTAGCTTGTGGAGGATGATGGACACCAAATTGAAGAGGAGCACTATTTTCCATCCACAGACCGATGAATAGATAGAGGTGGTAAATCGAACAATGGTACTTTTTCTTCGAGGCTACTGCAATAAGCATCCCAAGTTATGGGATGAATATATACCCTATGTACAACATGTGTACAACCGAGCTTTACATTCGTCCACTCAGAGTTCCGCTTTTGAGACATGTTTTGGGTACCTACCCAAGGTTCCTTTGGACTTTATGTATGGGAGAGATGTCGATGTGAATGAAGAATGAACATAGGACAAAGCCTGCAAGATCATCCAAAGGATCCAATAGATACACCATGAAGTCAGGGAACAGTTGGAGAAAATTCAAGCACAGTATAAAGCTCGGCATGACAAGCACAGGGTTGATCATTAGTTCCATGTTCGAGACCGGGTATGGCTTCACATGAGCAAGGAGAGATTGAAGGGTGAAGGAAAGAAACTCAAGCCCATTCGTTATGGACTCTTCACTATCTTGGAGAAAAATGGTACCAATGCTTTTCATCTGGATCTTCCACCTTACATGTAGAGTTACTCAGTTGTGAACATTGAGAACTTGAAACTTTTTGAGCCTCCCATGATCATGGATCAAGATGAGGAATTTTAAATACCTTTAGTTGATGAGTTTGCACCAGAGTACTTGGATGAGTTACAGGAAGATATCATCCTGGACAGAAAGATGAGGAATTCATGCAGGGGTGTTGTTGATTATCTTCGAGTAGGCTTAAAAGGCACACATCCAAGCAAGGCAGAGTGGATAAAGAAGGACAAAGTGAGGGGACTTATCCCTCACTTACATGTTCATTGATGAAAGATTTTGGTTGTCCAAAAAGATCTAAGTGGGAAGGAGTGATCCAAAAAGGATCCAGGGAAGCCTAAGAACAACTTAGAACTCATAGAGGCAACTCAGGATGCTCAGAATGGCTTCAGTAGAGAAAGAAAGGGAAAAAATTAAAATTTCCAAAAACTCCGTGAAAATGAAATGATCATCAAGAGTATGTCACAATATTTCTAACAGTGAAAACAACTCGTCAAACAAAGTTACGGATTGAAAGATATTCGCAGTCAAAGTTTGGTCAACCTAGCCCAGTCAACAATGGATCAGCCAGCGTCCGTACTATTGACGTCAACATCTGTAAAAAACATGTGGCGGGAGAAGGAAGGTGACATGTGGCATACGAACGTCATCATGGTGATGTGGCAACACCAGAGGCTGCCACGTGTCACCCATTTTTTGCGTTTTTGAACTAATCCATGGACCAATCAGATCGTGCCATGTGGTAGTCCATACATTCTGTACGCTGATGTGGCATGTTGACTTGGTAGGGGGAAACGTGGACCAGATAGGCTACCATGTAGCCCAATCAAAGGCTTCCATGTGGCAGGAGGGTAATCCTCAGTGACAACACGTGAGAAAAAACTTGAAAAAAAAATAGTTTTGCGGGTCTGCCAAACCTAGCCATAGTTAAATCGTTTGGATATGGTTCTAGCGCACCGATAAACTAGCATAATGTACATAGTTATATATATATATATATATATATATATATATATATTGTAACAAATACAAATCCCAAAAGGGGGAGGCCCGCAAGTTTGACCCCGGGACCTCCTCCCACACATGTTCCTTAACATATCCACCCTAACCAACAGGTCGTGGACCACACATTGTATCCAATGCCCAAAAAAATTATTAAATGCTGCATCTGCCCAACCACCCAGGGGGAGGCACGTCTACCGTACGACCATTTGGGCACAAAAAATGATGGAATCCAGTCATTAATGTAGGTTGCATAGGGCACAAAAATTGAGATGAATTTATTCTTGGGCCTGAGAATGCCAGAGTCGTTCGAGGCATGGAGATAGTCATTTATGGGTAATTTGACGTCACGAATTCAGTGGTGTTGTATGTTTTCTTATCTGAGCATTATTTCCGCATCTTGATTTCAAAATGAGGTATACTTATGTATTTTTTCAAATTATTTTGTTGAGTTAATGAAAGTTCCTACCCATTTGAGAGCAGGACCCAGAGACGTATTTCACCAGGGACAAACTCCGTTATCAAGTTTTTGTGTTCAGCTTTGATTCTTATATATCTTCAATTTTGAGTTTTTCCTTCTTCAATGGTGCATTTTAATTTATTCTCATTTAATGCAATTCTTTATAAGTCACTCGATGAAAAGATCCTGGATCATCATGTCACCTATGAAAATTATAGACATAGATTTAAGTAGATTGAATATGTGGGGGGGCATGTGTGTTAGGTTAACATTGACTCAGTGGAAGAGTTAATGCGTTAAATATGGTATTTAGGTCAAAGAGGTGGTTTTTCATGTCCATGTTTATTGGGTATCCCATGGTATTGTGTCCATGGATTGCATGTAATGAAGCCTATAAAAGGCTTGGTGAACTCCATTGTAAATGGGCTTGGAGGTAAGCAGTGAAGGCCTACTTGGTCGGCTTGTCCAAATTTGTTCAAGGGAATGTTCATGTTAAGGTGGAACACTGAGACTCCAGTGTGAAGTCCATGGAGGTGAGCGACAAAGGTTCACTTGGGTTGGTTTGGCCGGATTTGGTCAAAGTTGTTCGAATGCAAAGTTCGAGGTGCAGCAATGTGTCTAGGTTAGAAAGGTGGGTCTGTAGAAAGGTTGATGTGTTGGCAGGTCAATCAAGTGTTTGAGAATATATGATGAAGGTAGGTTCATATCCATGGAACTTGGAAAGTATTGCAAGGAATTTGGGATCGAATATGCATTTTTAGTAATGCCAAGTTGCATCAATAGTTGTGGACAGAAGCAGTTGTGCTATATGGTAACTCGGTCACCATCGGTTGCAAAAGATAGGAATATTTTGGAAGAGGTATGAACAGGTCATCTGGTGATTATTCGAATGTGAAATTATTCGGTTGTGATGCTTATGTTTTTTATTAACATTCTAAGTAGGAGCCAGATCAAGCAGGTAGATCTTTGATATGGTGATGATGTTAAGGGATGCAAAATGTGGGATCCTACTTCCCACAAAATCATCATGGACAGAGATGCAGTGTTTGATGAATCTCCTTTTATAAATTCAAACTTAGTAAAATATGAAAGGTTCAAAGCATGACTGGTAGTAGAAGGGTATTTGGAAAGTATTGATTTCCATGAAAGTTTCTCACCATTTATTAAAAGCTTGTTTATATTCATGTTCTCACCATTTATTAAACATCTAGTTGTATTAATACAATTAGATGTTAAAATTGTTTTACATGGAGTTTTTTGGATAAGGGTATGTATTTGGAACAACTAGCACGGTTAGTTTAGAATTGCAACAAAATATTTGTTTGCAAACTCAAGAATCATTGTATGGCTTGAAGCATGCTAGGAAAATGGTACAAGATGTTTAATTCCTTCATGGTGAGCCAAATTTTACAAGAAGTGAGTATAATCATTGTGTTTGTGGTATATTTATTATCTTGGTGTTAAATGTTATGCTTGTTGCAATCACAAGCATGGTTGAGATCAACAGGTTGGTTCAGTTGGTTAGGACAATTGTTATGAAGGATTTGGGAGCAAAAAAATAAACCTTCGGCATGGAAATACACAGAGACAGGAAATATTGTAAGCTTGGTTATCACAGCAGAAGTATATGGTAAAGATACTCAGGAAATTCAGTATGAATAATGTGAAATCGGTAAATCCCTTTGGCTTTCCATTGTAAGTTTTCTTCAGGTTTTTGTCCTAATTGATGAATAATAAAAGGGTTATATGTCTCAAGTATTATATGCTAGTAGGAATTTTGATGATTGTGATGGGAAATTGTCAGCATTTCACATGTAGTTTGCGTTGTTAGTATACACATGGAAAAAACAGGTGAAGAGCATGGAAATGGGCGCTTCAAACACAGAAGAACAAGTATCACCTATGGTGGTTGCAATGATTTAGTCTATGGTTATTATTCATGAGATTTGGATACGAGGAGACCTACCTCAGGTTATGCCTTGCAATAATGCAAGGATCTATTGGGTAAGTTTGGACAGGTACAGGATGTGATGTTTCGTGGTGTTCAAAGTGTTGTGCATTTGACTAACAATCCAGCGTATCAAAATGGACAAGTGTATCGGTTTATTAGACAAGTTAATAATGGAGGAAGAATGGTACATATTGGAGTGAATCATGCATACATGTTCATGTAACAATATTGTTAGAGAAGTTGTGGAGATGTGATGGTGTTTGGCTTCTCTTGGCTTGCAGAAAAGGTCACGAATTAATTAAGGGCATGATATATCAAGTAAATTGTTGTCAAGGTGGAGATTGTTAGAAACATTCCAACGAAATTCCCATGCGGTCACATGCACATGCATGCAGCTATATTTAGAATGTGCATGCATGCACTCTTCTATTAACAATTTGTGAAACTGATGGATCGAATTATAATCATTTTTCCTAACTGTTTGAAAGATGTTATATATACGAACATACCCATAGAGGTGAGAGTGCAATGTGTGATTGAGTGTGTGAGAGCAAGACACCATATTGAGGTGATTGTGTGTATGAGAGGAGATGATGGTTGTATGCCTATGATTTGGCTATTGTAATTCTCCCTTGAATAATAAGAATATTGATTATCATTGCCCCATGGTTTTTTCCCATATTGTGTGATTGTTATTGTCTATTTAGTGTTGGTTTCTTTGCTATTAGAATCTTGTTACGTGTTTTCCTTCATTTTTTTTTGAATAACTTCATGGTATTAAAACAATCTATGTAAACTCGTTCTAATTTGTCTTGATCAAGATAAAGATCAGATGTTTAAGCTCTGAATCAGATCAGATCGAAAACCATTGTTACATCTTTAAATTACTAATTGTAGATGTGTTTTTTTTTCCTCACAAGGACTCGATCAAAATCTGAATTTGTGGACGTGGACATGGAGATCAAAATCATAATTTGTGGACGTGGATCTATTTGTTAGCTCAGTGGTGCACGAGTGTTCCAAGACCTCTTTCTTGTGGTGGTCCATCTCCTCCAAATTTTGGCAAAAAGAAAATTTGGAGGTGGATGTGGTATTTCCTCCTCGAGTCTCTTGTTGTTGTCCTCTCACATTATAAGGGTGATCTCAAGTAGATATAATAGATCAAGCATTCTCAATTCCTCTCACATTACTGTTACATGGGGCCTTTCACATAGTAGATATCATAGATCAAGCATTCTCAGGTTTTAGTTTTTTCCCATAGTCTTTTTTTTTCTTTGATAATAATGTTTTAATCCTGGGATATTGTTTCTTAATATCTTTACTTAATTCCACAAAATCAATTTCTTGGGGATGTTGACTATCGATTATATATAGTTAAATGGTTAGTGCTCTGCCTATTAGAAACATGCCAACGAATTTCCCATGCGGTCACATACACATGCATGTAGCTATATTAGGAATGTGCATGTATGCACTCTTTTGTGAACAAATTGTGTAACTGGTGGATATAATTATAATCAATTAGTCTAATTGTTCGAGAGATGATATATATATATATATATATATATATATATATATATATATATATATATATATATATATATATATATATATATATATATATATATATATACGAGCATACCCATAGAGGTGAAATTCAATGTGTAGTGAGTGTGTGAGAGCAAGACACAATACTGAGGTTTTGTGTGTATGAGAGCAGTGGATGGTTGTATGCTTGGGTTGGCTATTGTAATTATCCATTGAATAATAAGAATATCGATTATCATTTCCTGTGTTTTTTTCCTGTATTGGGTTTCCACATAAATCACTATGTCAATTGTGTGATTGATTTTCTTGGTTTAATCTTGTTTGTTGATGCTTTGGTTATTATGCTATGTTTTTCTTTCACTTCCTAACAAGTGGTATCAGAGTAGGTTGAGTAGGTGTCGCAAGTGAGCCACGGTGAATTGTGTGTAGGTCTCTTATGAGCGCAAGACAATTTGGATGTGTTTTTGGCACGTAAGGACAAGTAGACCAAAGTAATGAAAATCGCAAACACTTTCTGAGAACCAGAGGGTGTGATTGACTGAGTTTCAGGTCCCCAATGCTCCCTAGGCAGTGTTAGAGGCACATCGGCGCTCTCACACTTCAGAAATAGGAAAAAATCCTAAATCAACGCACTTGGTTTTTGCACCACAGAGCATCGAAAAATTGGTGCTCCCCCATCCACACTCAAGGAGCGTCAATCTCTAAAAATTAGCACTCCCATTCAAGCACCACATGAACGTCGATCTAAAAACGATGAATTATTTTTTTTTGACATGGTATGAAGTTCATGGTATAAACTAAAGTTTGAAAGGTTTCTTTTATTATTATGCATGACATGGTCGTGAGCCTTAAGACATGGTCATGAGTTTTTTAATGATAAAAGGGTGAGGTGGAGGATACTTTATTCCTCATAATATTCGAGCCATTTTTTAATTCTCTGGTATTATTATGGAGGATATCTATTAAATATTATTTGTTTAAGAGTTGAAGTTTTGTGGTTTTGGGTAAAAGGTTTTAATAAGGTATAAAATATTTATTAAATATTTTTAAAAATCTTTTCGCTATCAGTTTTGGGTTCAATCTTTAACTATAAGGTTATTTCTCCATATAAAGGGTTTGGTTTTATAAGCAGTGGCTTGGGCGTTTTTTTTTGCTAATGGAGAAAGTGCAGAGTTGTAAGTTTGAGGTGGAGAAATTAAGCAATAAGAATAAATTTGCGCTATGGAAGCTCAAGATGTGAGATGTTCTTGTGCAACAAGGATTGCAAAAATCATTTCCTGGAAAGACAAAGAAACCGACAAGCATGGAAGACGATGACTGTGAAAATTTGGATGCAAGAGCCCTCCGTACCATTTGTTTGTGTCTAGAAAATGAAGTGTTGTTTAACATTGTTGAAGAAGAGACAACAATAGGTTTGTGGAATAGACTTGAGAGTATGTATATGACAAAGTTCTTAACGATTAGAATCTTCTTGAAGAGGCAGTTGTACATCTTGCACACGAAAGAAGTTATGAAAATTGTTGATCACTTGAATGTTTTCAATACTTTGATTTGTCAATTATCTAGTATGGAAGTAAAGTACGAAGATGAGGACAAGGCGTTTATGCTACTGTGTTCATTTCCTGAGTCTTGGGACCATCTAGTCACAACTATGTGGTTTAGCTCAACATATACCATTGATTATGACATTGTTGTGGAAGCTTGGTTGTCTGAGGAAATGAGTAGAAGATCCAATAAGGAAACCTCAACAAAAGAAACAATGATGGTCAGAGATCAATCTACAAAATGAGGGAAAGATCATAAAGGTACATTCAGGTCTAAGTCAAAAGACAGTAAGGGTAAGGGAAAATCTGGGCATCTCAAGAAGGATTGTTGGAAAAGACAACAAGCATCCAAAGAGGATTCCATAAAAGAAACAAATTCAGCTACATGTATAGTTGATGAATTTTTGTCTGTCTATTGTGTTTCACCACTTGTGTTCACATAGAAGGTGCAGGGAAGTGATGGTTGAGTCACTGTGAAATAATATAAAAAAAAAATGTATTTACTTTGGAGTTGTAAAATTTATTGATTGCATGTAAATGGGCATATGTCTGTAAGACCTCGATAGGCATGTGTACCCCTGGTTTATTAGGTCACCTATGAGAAGTCTAAACATAAATTTAGGTACATTGAATATATGGGGGGGAATGTATGTTGGGTTAACCTTGACTTGGTGAAAGAGTTAATGAGTTAAATCTAGTTTTTTAGGTCAAAGAAGATGGTTTTTTGGGTCCATGTTTTTTGGATATCTCGTGGTATTGTGTCCATGGATTGCATGTAATGAAGCATATAAAAGGCTTGGTGAACACCATTGTAAATGAGCATGGAGGTAAGAGGCAAAGGATTACTTGGCTGGTTTGGTCGGATTTGGTCAAAGTTGTTCGAATGTAAATTTTGAGGTGAAGCAATGTGGCTATGTAGAAAGGTTGATGTGTTAGCAGGTCAATCACATGCTTGAGAATATATGATGAAGGTAGGTTCATATCCATGGAACTTGGAAAGTATTGCATGGAAGTTGGGATCGAATAGGCATATTCAGTAATGCCAAGTTGAAGCAATAGTTGTGGACAAAAGCGTTTGAGATATCTAGTAACTCGGTCACCATCGATTGCAAAAGACTGGATTATTTGGGAAGAGGTATGAACTGGTCATCTAGTAATTACTCAAATGTGAAATTATTCAGTTGTGATGCTTATGTTTTTTTATTAGCTTTCTAAGAAGGACCCATATCAAATAGATGGATCTTTGATATGGTGATGATGTTAAGGGGTGTAGACTGTGGGATCCTACTACCCACAGAATCTTCATGGACAGAGATGCATTGTTTGATGAATCTCCTTTTATAAAATCAAACATAGTAAAAGATGAAAGGTTCAAAGTATGTATGGTAGAAAAAAGGTATTTGGAAGGTATTGATTTCCATCAAAGTTTCTCACCATTTGTTAAAATCTTGTTTCTATTCATGTTTTGTTAACACTAGTTGTGTTAGTACATCTAAATGTTAAAAATCTTTTACATGGAGTTTTTTGGATAGGGGGGTGTATTTAGAACAACCAGAACGGTTAGTTCAGAATCATAACAAAATATTTGTTTGCAAACTCAAGAATCATTGTATGGACTGAAGCATGCTATGAAAATGATACAATATGTTTGATTCCTTCATGGTGAGTCAAATTTTACAAGAAGTGAGTATAACCATTGTGTTTATGGTATATTCATTATCTTGGTGTTATATGTTATGCTTGTAGCAAACACAAGCATGTTTGAGATCAACAGGTTGGCTCAGTTGGTTAGGACGTTGTTATAAAGGATATTAGAGCAGAAAAATAAATCTTGGGCATGGAAATACACAAATACAAGAAATATGGCAAGCTTGGTTATCACAACAGAAGTATGTGGTGAAGATACTCACGAAATTCGATATGAGTAATGTGAAATCGATAAAATCCCTTTGGCTTTCCATTGTAAGTTCTCTTCAAGTTTATGCCCTAACTGATGAAGAAGAAAAGGGTTATATGTCTCAAGTATTATATGCTAGTAGGAAGTTTGATGATTGTGATGGGAAATAGTCAGCATTTCACATGCAGTTGGGGTTGTCAGTGGACACATGGAAAAACTAGGTGAAGAGCATGGAAATGGGTGCTTCAAACACAKAAGTACAAGTATCACTTACAATGGTTGCGGTGATTTAGTCTGTGGTTATGATTCATGAGATTTTGACAAGTGCATCGGTTTATTAGACAGGTTACTGATGGAGGCAGAAGGGTCCATACCGAARCGAATCAGGTAGACAGGTTCACRTAATAGTATTGTTAGAGAAGTTGTAGAGTTGTGATGGTGTTTGGCTTCTCTTGGCTTGTAGGAAAGGTGATGAATTAATTAAGGGCATGATATATCAAGCAAATTGTTGTCAAGGTGGAGATTGTTGGAATGCACATGCATGCAACTATATTAGGAATGTGCAYGCATGTACTCTTTTGTGAAAAGATTGTGTAACTCGTGGATCTAATTATAATAAGTTAGTTTAATTGTTTCATAGATGCTATATATACGAACATACCCATAGAGAAGCAATGCAATGTGTAGTGAGTGTGTGAGAGCAAGATGCAATAGTGAGATGTTGTGTATGAGAGGAGAGGATGGTTGTATGCCTCGGTTAGCTATTGTAATTCTCCCTTAAATAATAAGAATATTTTTTATCATTATCCGTGATTTTATCATGTATTGAGTTTCCACATAAATCACTGTATCAATTATATGATTGATGTTCTCGATTTAATCTTGTTTGTTGATAATGCTTTGTTTTACTTGTTTGTTGATGAATGCTTTGTTTTGCTTGCGCTACCTAACACTACTCATTAAATAAACCATCATATCATTGTAGTGTTATTTTCAACGCTATTATACTTCGATTAAAACCTTGAACCATCATATCATTGTGGTGTTATTTTCAACCCTCTTGTACTTCTGTTAAAACCTTGACTTGTGGTATGCTTTCCAAATTGACCTTCTCCTTATCGAAATTCAGTCAAGGATTCGATTCGACCGAATTGTTCGTTAGAATCGTTTGGCTGATTAAGTCTTAATGTAAATTTCAAGTTGTAATTTGTTTTAAGCTAAAATTTACGGAAAACTTGTAAATTGTTTTTTTACAGAAAACCTGAAAAATTATGTTGTTCGTAGGCTGTACATGAAAGAGAACCAAGATGCTATGAGAAATTTTCCATTGTAAATGTTTTTACTTCTGTGGCCTATTTTTCCAATCAGTATTTCCCTTTTTATCATATTGATTTAGTTCGAATATAAATACTATTCCAGAATTAGTATACGGTACCTATGCATTTAACATATCGCTGATCAATACGATTGATATTTATCTCATCAACGGGATGGGCCCTTCTCCTTGTTGTTTTCAATGCTGTTCTCAGCGATAGTTATGCTGGGCATGGGTCAAGTGGTAGAAAGCCACATTTTTCATGCATATACTTATACATTTTTCATGCATATACTTATACAGGAAGGTTACACGTTTTTTGAATTAAATTTTTTTTTTTTTAAAAGAAATTGACCAGCTGTTTTACAATATCTATAGATACAGCTAGTTCCATTACTTGATTATCATCCGTGATAATCATAGAGAAAACTAATTTGTAATCCTTTACTTGTAATTCAGAATATTTAATCATTAGAAATAATTCATTTAACTAAATTATATTCACAGTTGGTGTCATTTTTATCATCAACTATGAATTATCTTACAAATAACTCCGAAACTACTCACTATAGAAATCTGAAAACAATAAATTACATTCATAAATTTATATTTTAATTAAAATTTTAATATTTAATAAATTTATATTTATAATCTTTTATTTATTTATTTTAAATCTAATTATTTAAATATTTTTTAAATTTTATATTTTCAATTTTGAAATTAAATATAAATTAATTAATATTAATTTTTTACAATTACTTACTCTTTTTCAATATATTTTCCTCTTTTCAATAGAAAAGATTGAAAGTTTCAAGATACACTTAATTCAGCATATCAAAATAATAAGTTTAAACCTTTTTTTTTTATGATCATTAAAAAATGATTATGATAATGAGAGGAGATAAAAATAATAGGTTTAAATTTTATTTTTTTATGATGATTATGATAATGAGAGGCTAGACTAAAATTAGTTTATGGGATTTTAAGAAAAGTAAGAAATTACTTGGATTTCTTTAAAATGTTATTTTTATGATGTTTGGAGAGATGTTCCTACACTAGTTTAACCTTAATCATAAATTTGCAAGAAACCACAATTTTCTGTTTTTTAAATTGCATTTCTAAGATATGAATTTAGACTCCTAAAAAAATTTTTTAAGACATTCAAATTATACAAAATTAGTCACTCAAATTTGTAAATCCAACAATTTCTCATCCAATTTCAAAAATCAAATTTGTAAATCCAACAATTTCTCATCCAATTTCAAAAAAAAATTAAAGAGAAAATATCCAAAAAAAACAAAACTTAAAACAATATCACTTAAAAACAATTAAATTATATATATATATATATATATATAATTCAAAGATGTTAAGCTGAAGTGAGAATTAACCAAATATCCAACCATATAACCTTCAACCAATTCAACTACCTCCTGAGCTATTAAACTGTAATTTTTTATTTATTTTATATAAACATACTTTGTCTATTCTTCATCAACGCACTGATCTGCCTACCTTCCTCCATCTTCGCGGACGGTGTTCACAATTCTCCGACGACGGAGATATTTTTGTGAATTTTATTTATGGTTTTGGCGAATATTAGGTCTGCAGATTATAATAAAATGGAGTAGGTAAGGAGATACTCTGAAAAGCCCCACAATTAAGTTATCATTTCAATTGCGTCACCGAGAGGGCCATGAAAATAGACGCTCAACTTTAGTTTGGAATGGTCAAGGCACCGCCATGGGAGA
>JASDQU010754118.1:0-36968 GCA_032191745.1 Picea mariana | reverse complement strand
AACATATGGGGGTCCTCCAACTTCGTAAAGCCATAACTCTCAAACCATGAGGAGTTATGCGGCATTCCACATACCACTAGAAATGGTATGACAAACACTATCCATCTAGGATAGTTTCACTAAAAAATTCACTGATCTTCATCTTATTATTCCAAACTCAAGCATGGTTCCTCCAACCATTCTTCTAGGATAACTCAACTGTAAAGCATCTTCCCGTGAGAGAATTCATCATAAGGGGACCACTTTGGAGTTCATCCATTTGTGCACCTTATCAACCATGATAGTACTATAATGATCAATCTAAATATGCATCATATATCAAATAAACCACATTGATCCATCTTCATCATTGCATCATGCATCAATGACAACTCATTGATCCATATTCATATATGTATGACATCATATGCATCATATACTTGACATCTATATAATCTCATCAAGGACAATACATATTACATTTGACATCAATCATCAATCAACAATCAATCACTCCTTTGGCATAAATCAATGACATCAATCAATCAAACCATTGGCATCAATGACAACATGATCCAACAACAAGAAGGAAATATAGACAAAATTAATGACTACATGGATTTCCCCCCTGCTTTTGAAGGTTGGAATGTGGTCTACTATGTTGCTAATTCCAAAAAGGTGGTGGGGGCACACAACTCCTCCCTACATGTAATTTCCTTCTTCTTGTCTAATCAATTGAGTTAAATAGGATAATACGATCTTGGAAGTCTCAAATAGTTGTGTTAGTTGAATGCCATCTAGTTCTTAGTCAACTTAGTAATGTATATTGGGGTTGTAAATATGATTTGAAAGGGAGCCTATTTTATTATATACTATCATAGGTAAGTATCTAGTGGAGTGCTTGTAATGTGGAAATACATTGGAAATGTCAACCAAATAAGGTTTATGACAGACAATTCAAGACATTAAGTTATTACCCATGTCCCAACAAATGGTCAGTAACTTTGTATTGTCAGAATCCATGCACCTTCTAATCCTAGAGACAAAGAAAGATATGCATTCTAGGGTACAAATTAATATTGGAGAAGATTTGGCTCAAGGAAATTTTAACAATACCTCCTATTCACGTGTTGCAAAAGGGGTTTTGAAGAATATTGAAAGAGGAATCTCCACCTACAATTTCAACTTCATATGTGCATTGGAGAGTAATATATGCCAATTTTTATTTGAACCTATATTTCAAGTATTTATTTATTAAGAATTAATGGAAACACCACATTTTTGTGAAGATAAAAATTTGATTAATCTTAGTGAATGCTTGCATATTATAAGGGGAAAGTGGGAGGATGTATTTACAATACAATTATATCTGGGTGGTGAAACTTTTATGTGGTTTATTTACAATACAACTACATTCCTTGGCTAAGGTTTGGAGTAGTACATTAAAATTCCTTGGCTAAGGTTTGGAAATTTTTTATTGTAAGGGGCCAATTGTTGTTGCTACACATTTACTTTTCTTCTTTAGAATATATCAAGGATATAAGTTCAAGGTAAATTTTGAGGAACCATTAATATAGATGTACCAAGAATCATGGATCTAAGGGATAATGGCATGGTTGATGGGAAGACCCAAGGTTCAATTGGTCCATGGATAGTGAGTGGAGAAACCACTTGAAATAAATAACGAAAGATATATGTTCCATCAAAAGGGGAATATGTTGAAGAGGCTGACAGAGAGTCAGATAAAGGGAAACAACTATTGATCTAAGAGGAGGGGATTCCCTCTTGCTTGGAAGAGAGGTGAGTTTCAAGCTAAGAGGGAGGTTTAGTGAGTTGAATGTGAGAACCTCACAATATATCAAGGCCTTGTGAGAACTCTATCTCAACACCTTGGAGGAAACTGAATGGTTGTGTATTCCCACCTTCGCCTCCCATACTTGGATGAGTACGTAGTCATATGTCATGGATGCAAGAGGGTGGAATGTTTAATATGTTCATAATGGGATTCTAGTTTCCCTAAACATTAGTTTTGAGGATGCATGTATTCTTGTCCAAGAGGTTGGGAGAATGTTGGGAGAAAGAAGAGGAACCTCACTTATTTTCGAGAAAAGGGACACAACACTCCCTATTGTAGGGGAAGGCTAGTATAAGAAGTAGCATTTACCAGATAGAGTGGGGATAAAAGTATTCTATGACCACTTTGAGAATGGGATCATCATTTTTAAGCAGGATAAGGACTAAAATATCTTTAAGGGAATTTTATATATTTCCATCAAGGACATGGACAATTCTGATGTGGACAATTTTTCATGAAGGCGTTTCTCCCAGACCTCTTCATGAAATATTGTGAATCTATGGTGCATGTACAAATATGTGAGATGTGGGTTTATGATAATATTTTGAATTATCCAATCACATTCTCCATTGACCTTGTGTAAACCATTCCATTTGGTGTTTGTTGCACTAAGTGTAAAGAACAATGTTGGAGAATTATAAGACGTAAGTTAGGTATGAACTATTTGTTACCTATTTATTCCCTTTTATTTTAATGGTATCCATATTTTGTATTAATAAAATGAAGAATTAACCCATAACTGATGCCATTAAACACAAACTCAAACCTAAGGCCAACTAAGGAGAAAAAACAACACATGCTAATTAATCTAGGAGTCAAGCATGACAAAAAACCTTCTCACAAAGAAGCACTAGTTGGTGATGGAATCCAACGTCATAGAATCAATGTGTGAAGGGGATGAGTTTTGGTGGGAGGGAAAGTTATGTTGACAACCTACTTAATGAACTAACTCCCTAGTGCAAGTTACCTTGATGAGTAGTGGGAAACCCCTCAAGGAGTCCGAGTGAGTCTACCCAATGTCAATCTTAGGTACAACACCACCTTCCCTGTGTTGTCACCTTGTGTAGGAAGTCTAAAAGATGATGGCCTCTATGGTACCACCTACTATACCAAAGCAGGGGGAGACTTTTGACAATCAACACCAAGACCAACAAAGTAGGTTTTATTACTCTGAGGGCCCCAATCCAACCTCATGATTGACCCTTGTGTTAGAAGGGATTCCCAAAGTCAGTGATATAGCAACTGGATTTCACTCCTTAACTCAAGGCTTTATGTTTTTTTATCATCTTTGGAAAGTTATTCTCATAATCATATTCCAAATATCTACACCTAAGCTAAGATGGGTTTGAAGAGCCCTAGAAAATTTGCTTGATAAATTTTAATTAGCGCTTGATTTTAGGTTGGTGTTACTCAAAGGAGTGGTCGTGAAAATGGAGTTTTGACTCGACTCTTTAAACCATGCAAGGGGAAAATGAAATGAAAGAATTTCAACTTCAATGAAAACTAGATATGGGAAGGATAAAGAGGTTTTAAGGAAATAAATAATTTCTTGATATATTACTATGTGTGTAGTACTGCCAATGACAAAAAGTATGAGCTAATTATCTGGATAAATGGAAGCAAAATGACCCAAATTTTAAAAATACCATGCAAATGTCATAGTTCACTTAGTAAACCTATACAACATTGAACCAAATGTTATCATTTCTAACATAGTAAAATTTTATGATTATAGAGACCACCATACACATCTTTAATACTCATAAGGATCATGGGAGCTTCACCTTGTTGACCAATATCTTATCATGTTCAATCATAAAGGGGGTTTTTTAATTATGAAAAATAGAGTCAATATATTGTAGGTATTGGGAACCTTGTTGAAGGTAACCCAACCTTGGAGAGCGATATAATATCACCTACATAACTACAATTGTGATGTGAGCATGTTCTATAATATTATCAATGAGGCAAGCATACCTATGTTCATGATGATAATCATGTTAATTACAATATGAAACCATAACATGTGTAACATGATACATTTGAATTTGGGTCATAATACCTCTATGAAATAAATGTTACTTATGGTTGAAATATGTGATGAATGGGTGTTCCCTTGATGAGGGACCAAAACTATTATAACAAACAAATCCCACTAGAAAAGTGCCTTGAACATGTTGATATCTAACCATTGATAATCCTATGTTGATGGTTCAAAAATAATGAAAGATAGTCATATTACATGTTCATTGGTATTCAACTAGATCTATCTATAGTCATCATGATGTACAAATTATCCATAAGGTGACATTAGTGAGGGCATGTGTCATTGATTCTAGAAAGGCACTATTGAAGGCATGAGGTGAAAATGTTAGCATGGGGATGGAAAATGAACATAAGGAAACAATGTTAATTAAGCACCATCGAAGGTAGGAGGAGAGAGTTGAGAGGAAGGAAATTTCATGGAAATGAAGGTGACCTTATAGTTATAGGCTACAGGATGCAACCGCCAAATATAACCTCTTAGGGAAGATAACAAGGGAGTGGTGACTAGTCTCAACTAAGGAATGGCATATTGAATTCATCCCTAATCAAGAAAATGAACTAAAAGGAGATAATCAAAGATGAATGGATCAAGGAAATAGGTGGTCAATAAGAGAAAATATAAGAAAAGAAATAGAGGACTAGAAATTATAGGATAATAAATGTATGATAGGTTATGATTAGGGGACTAGAAAAATGGAAGGGGGGAAGAAAACAAGGAGAGTAGGTGTTACCCTAATAATATAAAGGTGATAATGAAGAATAAAGATATCGGTAATACTACCCATAGAGAACCATTAAATGGAGAGGTAGTAGGATGGAGTTCCCTATGAATAAGGATAATAATTCCATCCTAAGGGATCTTGGATGAAAAAGAGAAATAACGGGTACATTCCATTGGTGAAGGAGGAGTGGAAGGAGGAAGGATCTATTGTAAAGGAAGAGGTTCCAACATGGGAAAAATACAAGGAATAATTTCACTTGGTCATTGAGGGATTGTGTGAGGAGGAGGCATCGATGTAATATTGGTAACTAAATGGATACCACCCATTGTAGTGAAAGTGTGCTAGAAAGGGCTCATTACATAATTTTTTAGAGGCCATGTTAATACTACCTATGAAATGGGATGAAGTCTTGATGGGATAAAGAGGAACATCTTCCCACTATTGGGTTGAGGAAATACTCCAAATGTATATAATTTAGACTCATATTTGGGTTAAGAAGGAAAAGTGTTAAGTTGAGAACATACATTTTGTTTCATAGAAGTGTCTTGTTGATATGAAATATATTTTATTAGGGAAGTGCCATGTAGAGAGGTAGAATATTGGATTGGGATTATATATGGTGAACCTCATTGGTAAGAGGAACTATTATTCTATTGAAGGATGTGATATTGAGTTGTAGTGTGAGTATTGTTCTTATGATACTTACACCACTTTTCTGAACCAAGGAAAGGCTAAACATTTAAGTATTTTGATTAGTTGTATGTGTGTTTGTCTAAGGAAGGGGAGACTCATGTTCCTAACATTGGTTAGGTGGATGTACATAGGGATGAATAAAAGTAAAGGATATATGTTTCTCTTTGGAAACATGTTGAGGAGGGAAGGTATTCCTAAGAGAGTATTTAAGTTTAATAAATTCTCTAAGGATTATCTCTTCAAGTTATTACATTTAGGGCATGAGTTTATTGCATGTCCTATATGGGATAGTGGGTTGTATGTTATCATTTTTAACTTCCCTCTAGAGGGATGAGTAAGTCCTGTAACTTGCAACTACCAGCCAGGAACATCACAGTGCAAGATCTCAACATTCAGGTGTCCTATGATATGCATAAAAACAATAAAACCCAATTCAAATCCGACCATTGGGAATGCTCTACAATCCATTTATACTTATGGAAGGAACATACCAATTTTTCCACCATTTTTCGTGATCTCCTGAGCGTCTTTGTCTCCTCTAAGGGTGTTTGGGTCTCCTCTTTTTCTTATGTTGTGGTGTAGGGCCTCCTTGTCTCCTTCGTGGGCTGGACTATCACAATTTGTGTGGGTAAATGTTTGATGGTTCTCTCCAATATGGTATCCACTACACCAGGGTTTCTCTCCTCCCTCTCGAGATAGAGAGCCTCACCCAAACCCACAAATATCCTAGTCCAAACCTCATAGAGAGCCTCTTCAATACCTCACAGAGAGCCTCGTCCAAACCCAAACCAAGACTATGAGAAAACCCGCAACTAGAAATCAACTCATGAGAAAATACCTCACAGGGAACCTTGCCCAAACCTAAACCAAGACTGTGAGAAAACCCGCAACTAGAACTCAACTCATGAGAAAATACCTCACAAGGATCCTCATCCAAACCCGAACCAGGAATATGGTCTCCACGCAGGGCTCGAATATGGTCTCTACACGCTCAAAATAATTTGAGTTTTGGGTTTTGGTCTCCCCGTGCACGCCCAAATTTGAATATGCTAGCAGAAGATCTCTATTCTTGTAGTGTAGATTTAACCTATTTTTCGGAGATAATGAAGTTGTGCTTCATGCTTATTTTTTATTCTTCCACCAAAAATATGCACACGTTGTAATTACAATGGTTCAAACGTCAACATTAAAACTATTAGAACACCCTTTATATGGAATATTTGGTCCAAGAATGGGATGTTTTCCTTATTAAAAGGATTTCCACACCAATAGTGGGTCTCTTGGCCCAATACATGTTTTTAGGTCTAAACTGAGTGGATTCTAATGCACTATAAACTTCTTCTAGGTAATGGTGTGGGCCAAAAACCTAAATTTTTAGGCCAAAGAATATAGTTCTATGGACCAACTATTTAGTGTGAAGTAGATGGGTCTCAAGTATTCAACACATGGGCAGCATTATAAGGTCATAGGCATCATGGATGGGTCTTGGGTCATTAATCATAGTTAAAGGGGGGAAACAAGAGCCTTCGACCCTAAACCTTAATTAGAAAGATCAAGTACCAAGGATGAGTCCTCAAACCACCACACATTACCGTTATAGGGTATCACTAATGTCCAAATGGTATATGGGATCCATGACTAGGTTATTTATGAACCAATAGTTAGTATTAAGGTCTAACCAATGTCAAGGGAGAGAAATAATGGCCTTATGTCCTAAATGAAGAGTCTCAAGTCAAGCACCAAAAAGAAAATCCATGAAGATTCTCAAGTTATGTCATTTAAATCATCCTTGACCCACGACACATGACCTTTATATGGTATCTTTGGCCTACTAGAGGGATATTGGTGCCATGATTAAACCACAACAAAGGCAATAAAAAATAACATGTCTCGGTTCCACACATGGAACGGTTATTGGGTACATGGTTAGGGTTTTGTAGCACTTGAGTGGGATATGAGGGCCCTAGATGTCACTTATTAGGCTCACTCATCATGAACAACACACATAAACCACAACACAATCCCTCTCTATGCGGTCCTTAACATCAGAGTTGGATAAGGACACCATTACGAGGTTTTTTGCAGTAAGGATGGGTAGAGGGGCCTTAACCATGGTTGAGGAAGGAAAAAAAGTACCTAAGGATATTGTTGAATATTTTTAGGCTTGAGAGCCTTGAATAAGTCCTAAAACCAACACACCACTCATTTGTAAGGCTTCCTTGAAGGCCTCCAGGTAGGATACAGGTGCCATGAGTAGGTTGTGTTACCAAGAAATGGCTCTTAACACCTAAAATTGGTCAATGTGGGAGTAAAGTACTTAATCCATAATTGAACATTCTCAATATTATGTGCCATGAGCAACACATAGAAACCATGACATGAGCTCTGACTTCAATGTATTTGGCCTAATATTTGAACATGAGTGACATTTATATGTTTTCATACTACATATGGGTCTTGAGGCCTTGACCATGGTTTGGGTAGGGAAACAAGCCTCAATCCCTTAACCATGGTCAAGGGAGGGACACAAAAAATCAATCCCCAAACATATCATATCTAGCTCAAGCACCATGAACAAGTCATCAACTCACCACACAAGACCATGGATGGGTCACAAGATCTTAGATATCATCAAAGAATGAAAATAAGTTCCTTATAATATTGTTGAATATTTTGAAGCTCAAGAGCCTTGATCAAGTTCTCAAACCAACATAAATAAATTTGGCCTTTAAGAGGGATATATGCATCATGATTAGTTTTTTCACATTGAAAATGAGTGTAGAGGCATAAACATGGAAATTTGGAAACAATGGCCTAAATCCCTAACTAAACCTTCTCGATCTCAACCACTATCAACAACAACTAAAAAACATGACACAAGTCCTCTTTGGGGAGTCTTTGGCATCCAAGTTGAATATGGGTGAAATTATGAGGTCTTCTTCATCATGGATGGGTCTTAGATTCATGACTATAGTTTATAAAAGGAAACAAGAGTATTCAACCCGAAACCTTTCTTCTCAAGATCAAGAACCATAGAAGAGTGGTCCAATCACCACATATGACCTATGTAACATATCATTCACCTCCAAGTGGAATTTGGGCACCATGAATAAGTTATTTTTGAATCAAGAATGGGTCTGAAGGTCTAACCAAGAACAAGGGAGGGAAACAAGGGAAATGTTCCCTAAGTGAACATTCTTAGGCTTAACTTCTATGAAAAATAACTACAACCCACAAAAATTCTCATAATATAGTGTTGGACTAGTCATTGATCCATCACATAGGACCCTTGTAGGTTATTTTTGGACTATTTGAGTGATACAAGTGCCATGATTAAACCAAAAAATATGCCCTAAATAAAAATGTGTCAGACCCCCCATTAGGAATGGTTCTCAGGGTTGTAGTTGGTGTTCTTTAGAATCCAAAGAAATATATGGCACCATGAGTAGGTTTTGTACAATATAAATGGGTATTGAGGGATTAACATGGTTAAGGGGGAAATAAGGGTCTTAAGCCCTAATTGAACCTTCTTGAGCTCAAATTCCATGGTTAGGGGAGGAACAAACATACACCTTATTCCCTAAACATCACTTATTAGGATCAATCACCATGAACAACACCTGCAAACCATAACACAAGCCCTATCTAAGGGGTTTTTAGCATCAAAGGTCGATATGGAGTCCATTAGGAGGTTTGTTTCACTAAGTATATATCATAGGATCTTGACCATGTTCAAGGAAGTAAAACAAGTGCCTCAAGATATTTTTGAATATTCTTGAGCTCAAGAGCATTGAATGAGTGCTCAATCCAATGCATGAGTCCATTGTCTGGGTTGTTTGCAAGCCTATGAGTGGGATGTGGGAACCATTAGCAGGTTTTATGCATTGGAAATGGATCTTAATTACTAAACATACTCAAGGGGGGGAAATGACATTAATCCCTAATTGAATCTTCATGAGCTCAAATGCTATGAAAAACACCTAGAACTATGACATGAACCCTCACTAGGGGGTCCTTTTCCTGGGAGGTGGATATGGTTTCCATTAAGATATTTTCCTCACTAAAGACAAATCTCAAGGAATTGACCATGATCATAATCGGGAAACAATATCCTTATGATGGAAAATAAACCTTCTAGGCATCATGTGTTGTGAACAAGGCCTCCAACCATGGAACATTCCCTTAAATGGGTTCTTTTACCTTGGAGTGGTATTCCAGGTGCCATTAGGTGGTTTTGTGCAAAATGGATGTGTTTAGAGGCCTTTACCATGCCCAAATAAGGAAAATAAGTCTTCTTCCCTTACAAGAAGTTTTTAGTGCTAAAGATTTCATTTTGAAACATGTTAGGGTGAGGGATTTTTACATGTCAGGGTGAGGGAGTCATCTTCTCCTTTATGAAATTTGGAATTTAAGAAGGATCTAAACTACTTAATTTATGAAATTTTAAATATTTTTTAGAAAACATATACCACTTAAATTTAAGAATTTAATATTTCTATTGCATAAAAAATTGAATTTGTTTAACAATATGTTTGTCTTCAACAAATAAGATGGAAACGCTATATTTCCATTTTCAGTAAGATTAAACTATAACAGTTAGTTTTAATGTTACAAAATTAAAAGTAATCAAAATTTTATGGATATTTGTACAAATAATTGAATGTGTCTGAACATAACGTGTTTGACCCCTATTTGAAATTTTAGGGTTTTTAATAAAAATATTTCATTGTTTTAGGTTATGTTAAGGTGAGAAATATAAATCCTACAAAACAACATTTAATATTGCGGAAGATGGTATATATATAGTTGGATATACTTGATATATATGTCAAGATATATTGGATGGTGTATATACTACTATAGAAAAATGAAGAAAGGTTGATGCAAACTTAAAACTTGTGTCAACCAATTTGTGTACATTGAAAGAAAAATAGGTTTATGGTTTACATGATGAATTGATGATGGAATAAAGTGGATGTGTTAGTCAAATTTGAGTCAAGAAACCCTCCCATATCGTTAAGGCATGCGAATAGTCTATCCATGTCAAATTTCAGTGCATACAAAAACAGTTTGAACAAATTTCAACGTTGACCCCATTCAGAGGTCATTGTTGCCCGTGTTTAGTCCTAGTACAATTTCCATTCCTTGTTCCTTTTAAAATTTGTTCGACAGTACACACATCCCCACATATAGTAATGAAAGGGAGTATTTTTATGGTGTTTATTAAGATATCAACGAAAAAGATGGATTTTTCATCACAACTATGACACAGATACATTGTATATACATTAATGTAGAACCTCAAAGAAAAATGAAGAAACAATGATGAAAACTTAAAAATTGCATCAACCAATTTGTGAACTTTGAAAGAACATTAGGGTTTATGGTTTACATGATGAATTTATGATGGAAGAAAGTAGGTGTGTGAGTCAAATTTGAGTCCATAAACCCTCCCATATTGTTAAGGCATGTGAATATTCTATATATGTCAAATTTCAGTGCATACATAAACATTTTTAAAAAAATTCAACATTGGCCCCATTCACAGGTCATTGTTGCTCATGTCTGGTCCTAGTGCAATTTTCATTCCTTGTTCCTTGTAAAATTCATTCGACAATACAAATGTCCCCACATCTAGTAATGAAAGGGAGTATTTTTATGGTGTACTTGATTAAGAAATCAACGAAAAAGAGGGTTTTTTCATCACAACTATGAAACAGTTACATTGTATATACATTAATGTAGAGCCTGAAAGAAAAAAGAAGAAAGACTGATGAAAGCTTAAAACTTTGATCAACCAATTTGTGTACTTTGAAAGAAAATTAGGGTTTATGGTTTACATGATGAATTGATGATTGAAGAAAGTGGGTGTGTGAGACAAATTTGAGTCCAGAAACCCTCCCATATCGTTGAGGCATGTGAATAGTGTATCCATGTCAAATTTCAGTGCATAGAGAAACAATTTGAAAAAATTTCAATGCTGGCCCCATTTACAGGTCATTGTTACCCGTGTATAGTCCTAGTAAAATTTATGTTCCTTGTTCATTTTAAAATTCATTTGACAGTACACACTGTTGGGCCCAATATATGATCATTTTTATGATGGTTGTTATACATTTTTCCACATGTGCATATATTTTTTGCACGTTTTGAAGGATCTTTTTGAAGAATTTTAAGGTAAATCAGTATGATCGCCATAAGGTATGTGTAATTCATGTTTAATGATTAAATCAAGTTTAATTCATCATGTTCTATGATTTCCAATACTTAATTCATTTTTTTTTGTTGTTATAGGAAAAAATGCACCATGTTTCTAGTTTCAGCACTTGATTCAACACTCGTTCCATCACTCGTTCTGGTACTTGATCTGGCACTCGTTCCAGCACCCAGTATTGCACAAAAATGCTAGGCGAGTTGGTGGCTATGGCATTGGCAACTAGTGATGGCCAAATCAGGCACATGGGTTTTCTTCATGATCACCCCCTCCAACTACTAAGCTCAAGACAACTCGATTTCAGTTCTCCAAAGAAGGCGATTATTGGCTTGCTCTGTTTTGTCAGTTATGGCATCATTTATTGTATTTTGTCGAAATTAGAAGTGGTTTGACCCTCCTGTGGTCGACCACTTGGTTTGTAAATGTTATAAATACCACTGAGGTGGTCAGATGATTTTTAAGTAGAAGAACTGAGTAGCATAAACATTAGAATTTTCAAAAAATGATTTTGCTCTGTTTTGAGTTTTACATTGCCAGAATTGTGCCAGAACTGCGTTTTCAAGCTTTCATGGTGAATTCGGCCTGTTGAAGTTTGTGGTGTGCTTGTAGGAGGTATCCACAACTCGCTGGGGGGGGCACCAGTAGTCTGGTGATGATCAATGTGTTGTTTATGCATTTCATAATTTAAATTGTTCTTTTATTTTCTGTACATGCATGTTTTATTGTGTTAATTAGCTTGATGTGATCTAATTGTTTTATTGCTCTTTTGCAAGTTCATATGATGGGTAATGTTAGCATGAATTAGTTTTGTAGATGAGGAACAGACTTGAAAGTCTCTATATTAACCTCATGTGCATTTAGATGTTAAAATTATGCTTTGATTTATGGTTTTATAATCAAGTTGAAAACATAATTTTTAGAATAAAATAGAGTTTTATTTGGGTTTCCTTTGATAGGGATTTTGATGGATGAATAGAATAAGTTCTAGTTTTAATCATAGCTTGCTTATCTTAGTTTATATAGATCTCGTCTAAATTAGTTGTTGGTTAATGTAGATTGCTCATTTACTTTTTATATCATGTTTTAGTCTTTGTTTTTGAAGCATTGTTTTAATTGTAGTTTGAATGATTAGAGTAGACACAACATAGTTTACTTTTATGCAATTTCCTTTCATAGATTAAAATTAAATTAAGTTTCTTAGTTAAATAATGATGATCTCATTATATTTTTATGGTTTATACATGAATATGCAAGGTATTTAACATTATCTTTGACATGGCTAAATTCTCCTTAGATTGTTTAATCCATACCTTTCATTTTTCCATTGAGATTAGTTTCAGTTTATACCTTTGGAATTGTCCTTTGTTGTCAAGTGTCATCGAGATGTCATCCATCAGCATCGAAGGCATTCACACAACCACCAACATTGCATTTGAATGTTTCATAGATTAAATATAGTTTCATGTTTTCGTAGATTAGAAGAGATAGTTTCTTATTTTCATAAGTTTGGTTGTTAGTCATTCTTGCTTTCAATAGAACAGATTTCCTTTCATGCATTGCATTGAGAATTTAAATTTCCTTTCACGCAAGAGAAATAGTTTTGCATTAGGCATTTAGTCCACTTGCCTCTTAGGCTAGGTAGTTGTTCAATGAGAAGTCTTTGCTATTTGCTTTAGTTGTTTTTGCTTACTTTCTCTTTTGTTTTAGTAGGTTAGTTAGGTGTCTTTGCTTACTTGTCTATTTTCTTTAATATGTTAGATAGGTCCTTTTGCTTACTTGCTTATTTAATTGATTTCATAGGGTAGTTTCTCATTGAATGTAGGTTGGCAAGTTAAAGAAGTTTGCTTTTGTCATTTACTTATTATGCTTAGTAGTTTTCTTTTGCTTATTGTTTGCTTTACATAGAGTTTTTTTTCATTTTCTTTCTTAGGAACTATCCATCATTCCTTGGCCCAAAAGTGCTTAGGTTACCTAGTTTTCATTTTTCCTAGTAGGGTTTGTTCATTAGATAGTTTTTCTTGAGTAGATTATCCCTAGATAGTTGCTTTCCTTAGTTAGACTATACTCCTACCAACCTTCTACCTTTGGCATATATTTTTCTACAACTCTAAGTTTACTTACCTCGGTTTGACAATTTAATTGAGGGTGGTTTAGTGTGTTTTTTTAGTACATATAAATCACCTAACACACACGTCCCCACATCTAGTACTGCAAGGGAGTATTTTTATGGTGTTGATTAAGAAATCAACGAAAAAGAGGGATTTTTCATCACAACTATGACACAGATACATTGCATATACATTAATGTAGAACCTAAAAGAAAAATGAAGAAAGGCTGATGAAAACTTAAAACTTGTGTCAACCAATATGTGTACTTTAAAAGAAAATTAGGGTTTATGGTTTACATGATGAATTGATGATGGAATAAAGTGGGTTTTTGAGTCAAATTTGAGTCCATAAACCCTCCCATATCATTAGGGCATGTGAATAGTCTATCGATGTCAAATTTCATTGCATACAGAAACAGTTTGAAAAACTTTCAACATTGGCCCCATTCACATGTAAATGTTTCCCGTGTCTAGTCCTAGTACAATTTTCGTTTGGTTCGATAGTACACACATCCCCACATATAGTACTGCAAGGGAATATTTTTATGGTGTTGATTTAGCAATCAACGAAAAAAGGGGATTTTTCATGACAACTATGACACACATACATTGTATATACATTAATGTAGAACCTGAAAGAAAAATGAAGAAAGGCGGCAAATTGTATCCCATGTGTACATTTGAAGATACTTGCATGAAATTATCTATACTTGGAACCACATCATTCATTTCCTTTTTTATCCCATATAAATATTCTTGCGATGAATTAGTTATACAATCAACGAACTTTTTTTGTCGATAGTATAGCTAATTCGTCACAAGATTATTTACATTTGTCGCTCTTGCGATGATATTTTTTCCTTGTCTCTTGTCGACAAATTCCCTTCTTTGTCTCTCTTGCCGACAAAAATGTTTGCATAAGTGATGGGTACTAAATTATCCTTGATTTTCTCCTCTATTACCTGTTCTACTTCTTTTCACACCACCATATATATCAATATTTCTTGAAGGTTTAAAAGATCAACATCAGCATAGAAGAGAATCCAATATCAATATATTTCTCTACTTCTATAGATACTATTGTCTCTATGTTTTAAAATATAACTACATGACACTACACTTAAATGACAAATTCCAACACTTGATGGTTTTAATTAGGATTTATTTCATATTTGGTTTATCAACTTGAAATTAAAATTTGATACTTTGCAAGCTAGTTGTACCTTAAGTCAAATGCAAATATGAAATTAGGAATAATTAACATATCTACTAGAACTTATGAAAAATAGGGTTTATGGTTTGCATGATGAATTGATGATGGAAGAAAGTGGGTGTGTGAGTCAAATTTGAGTCCAGAAACCCTCTCATATCGTTAAGGCATGCGAATAGTTTATCCATGTAAAATTTCAATGTATACAGAAACAATTTGAAAATCTTTCAATGTTGGCCCCATTTAGAGGTCATTGTTGCCTGTGTCTAGTCCTAGTACAATTTTCATTCCTTGTTCCATGTAAAATTCATTCGATAGTACACACATCCCTGCATCTAGTACTGTAAGGGAGTATTTTTATGGTGTTGATTAATAAATCAATGAAAAAGAGGGATTTTTCATCACAACTATGACACAGATACATTATATATACATTAATGTAGAATCTGAAAGAAAAATGAAGAAATACTAATGCAAACTTAAAACTTGCGTCAACCAGTTTGTGAACTTTGAAAGAAAAATAGGTTTTATGGCTTACATGATGAATTGATGATGGAATAAAGTGGGTGTTTGAGTCAAATTTAGGTCCAAAAACCCACCCATATCATTAAGGCATGTGAATAGTATATCCATGTAAAATTTTAGTGCATACAGAAACAATTTGAAAAAATTTCAACGTTGGCCCCATTCACAGATCATTGTTTCCTGTGTCTAGTCCTAGTACAATTTTCATTCCTTGTTCCTTGTAAATTCATTCGATAGTACACACTTCCCCGCATCTAGTACTGCAAGAGAGCATTTTTATGGTGTTTTTTAAGCAATCAACGAAAAAGAGGGATTTTTCATAACAACTATGACACAAATACATTGTATATATATTAATGTAGAACCTGAAAGGAAAATCAAGAAATACCGATGAAAACTTAAAACTTGCATCAACCAATTTGTGTACTTTGAATAAAATTACGGTTTATGGCTTACATGATGAATTGATGATGCAAGAAAGAGGGTGTGTGAGTCAAATTTGAGTCCAGAAACCCTCCCATATCGTAAAGGCATGTGAATAGTCTATCCATGCCAAATTTCAGTGCATACAAAAACAATTTGAAAAAAATTCAATGTTGGCCCCATTCAAAGGTCAGTGTTGCCCGTGTCTAGTCCTAGTACAATTTTTGTTCCTTATTCCTTTTAAAATTAATTTGAAAGTACACATTTCCCCACATGTAGTACTACAAGGGAGTTTTTTTATGGTGTTGATTAAGAAATCAATGAAAAAGAGGGATTTTTCATCACAACTATGACACAGATACATTGTATATAAATTAATGTAGAACCTAAAATAAAAATGAAGAAAGAATGATCAAAACTTAAAACTTGCATCAACCAATTTGGGATCTTTGAAATAAAATTAGGGTTTATGGTTTACATGATGAATTGATGATGGAAGAAAGCGGGTGTGTGAGTCAAATTTGAGTCTATAATGTTCGACAACACATGTATTCCAACAGAGGACAAACACCTTCAGTAACCACTCATATAACTAGATCAAAGATCAACACACTGATGTTTTCATGTGGTAAAACCCCTACGGGGAAACATCCACGACCCCAGCGAACGCGACCACTTGGAGTAGTTTATTAATGCAAATAAAGAGATTACAGAGAGATTTTACAAGAGATTTTATTAGAATCGATCATCGTAAAATGACCCTCCATGCTCTTTAAATAGAGATCATGGACAAATAAGGTGTTAATCCATGGATCAATGGTCGTTAAGATCAAGGAGAGTATGAACCGTCAGATCACTCTATGTAGGGAACATATCGTGACCATCGTATTTCCCAACTACAAATGCATACTAATGCATACTAATGCATACTAAAGAAATACACTAAGAAACACACTTTTACCTAACGACACATTAGACCAAGTAGTTCTTAACTAAATCCTAAGTGTCCAAATATCCTAACATCCCCCCTTAAGAGAAACTTGGGATAGGATTGAAGGATTTACAATGTTGACAGAATAGGATAAGGAAGGATGCATTAGAGCCTATCCCCCCTTAATGACAACTTCCTGAACACCTAACATAGATCAAAGTTTGGAAAACTTTTCTTTTGTAAGAGACTTTGTGAAAATGTATGAAACTTGATCTTCTGTAGGGAAAAAGAGCACTTCAATAACTTGATCATGAATGAGCTTTCTGATGAAGTGCATGTGTATCTCGATGTTCTTGCTACGCTGATGTTGAACTGGGTCTTTGGCGAGCTTGATGGCACTTTTATTATCACACCAAAGGCTGGTTGGATGTTGTTGCTCGAATCCAATCTCTAAAAGGATTTGTCAAAGCCACAAGGCTTACTAATTTGCATTTACTGCTGCTCAGTACTCTCCTTCTGCTGAAGAAAGTGCAATAGCCTATTGTTTCTTATAGGCCCAAGTGACAGGTCCTGAACCAAGGCTGAAAACATAACCTGCAGTAGACTTCTGATCATCAGGGTCGGCGGCCCAATCTAAATCAGTGAAACCAACCAATAAAGGATTCCCCCTTGAACTGTAATGTATCCTGAATTGAACTTTACCATAGATATAGAGAAGTATCCTTTTAGATTCTTTCCAATGGATTTAATGGGGTGTTTTCATATACAGGGAAACAAGACCAACAACAAAGAAAATATCAGGATGGGTATGAGTCAAGTATAAGAGGCTACCAACTAACTGACGATATAGGGTAGCATCAACTTCAAGAGAAGTACAAGTGGCATTAATATTGATTCCAGACTGGAAGGGAGAAAGATATGGTTTACAATAATCCATGTGAAAGCAATGAATAAGGTCACAAGAATACTTAGAATGAGAAACAAAAATTCCTTCATTGGTTTGCAAAACTTGGAGTCCAAAGAAATAGTGCAAAAAGCCTAAGTCTGTCATTTCAAATTTCTTCTTAAGGCTAGTTTTCACATGGTTTAAAAGTTTTGAGTCACTACTAGTAAGGATAAGGTCATCAACATAAAGGAAAAGTATTATGAGATGGCTTCCTACTTTATTGGTATAGACATTAGGATCAGAATGGCATCTAGAGAATCCAGTGGCAATAAGAAAGTTGTCCATTCTGGCATACCAAGCTTGAGGAGATTGATTAAGACCATAAAGAGATTTCTTAAGGTGACGAACAAGGCTAGAGTCATTATGGACATAGCCAGGAGGTTGTTCCATGTAGATTTATTCTTTCTAATCACCATTAAAGAAGGATAAATTAAAATCCATCTGATGGATCTCCCATTTATGTGAGGTGGCAATGGAAATAACAAGATCGATGGAATTCATTTTGGCTACAGGGGCAAAGGTTTCATTATAGTAAATTCCTTCAACTTCAGAAAATCCTTTGGCAACTAACCGAGCCTTGTCTCTTTCAATACTTCCATCTGATGCATAATTAGTTCTGTAGACCCATTTACATCTGACAAGTTTTCTTCCTTTTGGAAGAGGTACAATATCACAAGTATCGTTTTCCATTAAAGAACGATACTCTTCATTCATTCTTGTATCCCAATCTGGATGGCCTGAAGCTTCTGCAAATGTCTCTTCATTAGGAGTCTCTGAAACTTGAGCCAAAAGAGAAGAGGCTCACTAGAACTGTGAATGTGTTAAAATTTGATCTAAAGGATCATCGAAAATACCACCATGTACTTCTCGTGTTGAATGAACCCATCTAGGAAGCGGTGGAACTGGTGCTGGTTCAGGTTCAAAGGACTCATCTAGAGGAATATGAGTACGCGAAGGTGGATTTTCGTCCTCACTATCATCATCTGAAAAAGAATCCAAAATAGGAACAGAAGAAGGCACAAACGTCGAAGATGGCTCACCGACCAAAGAAGGCACAACCACTGAATTAGGCTCATGGGCCAATATATTTTCATCAAATTTAACATCTCTTTTAAGAATAATTTCATTACAATGTGGTTGAAGAAGTCTATAAACTTTGACATCTTCAGAATAAAAAACAAATATACACTTCTCACTTTTAGGCTACAATGTTTTCCTTTTCTCATCAGGAATGAGAGCCCATGCTATACTTCCAAATACATGGAAGTGACTTACATTTGGTTTAATTTTATTCCAGGATTTTTCTAGTATTATATTTTTAAGAGCCTTTCTGGGAGTGCGATTGACTATGTAATTTTCAAAGTTGATTTCTTCCACCCAATACTTTAGACTTAATCAATTAGATTATATCATACAATTATCCATTTTTTTTAATGTGCATTTATTTCTCTCAGCAACACCATTTTGTTGTGGTGTATATGGAACAGTGTGTTTCATTTAGATGCCATGTGTAGTTCAGTAACTTGTAAAATTATTGTTCACATATTCACCTCCATTATATGTTCTTAACCTTTGAATTTAATTTCCATATTGTTTTTATACAAGGGCCTTGTAGGCCAAAAACTTGTCAAAAACTTCGCTCTTAAGTTTTAAGAAGTAAACCCAATTACGTTTGGAAATTCTTCAATTAAATTTAAGAAACACTTGCACCTAGAAAAATAAGTAGAATAAAGTGGACCACACAAATCACTATGAACAAGCTACAAAGGAACTGAGGTGCGCCAAGAGGCACATTTGTCAAAACTGTCCTGATGTTGTTAGCCGAGAACACAACCAACTGTTACAGGAAAATCCCCCTGCGGAGAGGTGAACTTCCTTTTGGATCTAGACCCCTATCACCAAGACAGAAAGGTGCTAACATTGGTCACTGATATCCCTTTAAAAATATATAAACTAATATATAGAGAAGAGGAAGAATACATACCTTTTTACGATGTTTTTCCTCGTCGAGTTCCAAGTTTATCTCTTATCCACAAGCTCTTCAACAGGTCCTGCAATCCAATCAAAGACAAAACATGCTTCCTATTCTACTACAATTAATCTAAAACTAGACATATCCATTAATGAAAAGTTCATTTAGGCATATACAATATTGAAGGAAATAGGCCAAGCACATGTATTAATGAGAACTTAACAGAGATACTTACAGACCTTTGATGCAGATGCAACAGCCTCACGAAGCTCTCCTTGTCCAAACCCTTTCTCAAATGATCCACAAACAAAATGACTATGCTTCACTTATTATGTCCCTTATGAGATCATAAGTTTGATGCCTTTAATGTCCTCCCTTCCTCATGAGATCATAAGTTAGGTATCTCTATATCTCTCCATATATTTCACCATGAGAAGGCTTCCTTATATAGGCTTGGAGAGGCCCAACATCTTTATATATTATTGGGATATGTTGAGGATCCTTCTCCATTAGTTTTGGATCTTCCCTAAGATCCATCCTTGACCTCATATTCGAATCCAACCAACTCCAGAGATGAGGGGGATTTTTCCCTGATTTTCCTCCATATCCCAAGATCTCCTCAAACAACCCAACGCTCCCTATGAAAGGAGCACAGAGTGTTGCAACGCTCCCCCAAAGGAGGGCAGGGAGCACCGACACTTCCTAAAAGTGGGTAGAGGATCATTGGCCTTGAAAAATGACGTTTGAGTGGTCTTTTTCATGGCAAAAGATTTGTACTCTTCATCAAATGATTTCCCTTTCTTAAACCAGTCTTTGAGGGTGTCTTTGAAGTGTCCTTGTGATTTCATTCAATACACAACATAGGAAAAATGACTGTCTGATGTATGCAACACTTGTGACACTTATGGCTAAATGAGACACTTGGGACACTTGAAGTGACGACAAAAGGTCATCATGAAGTGAGTGATTTTGATGTGTAACAGATTGCCCCCCAAAGTGCGAAGTTAGAAGATGAAAACTGAAGACTGAAGTACTTTGTAGACTGAAGGGTATGGACTTAGAGAACTTGGTATAAGCTGCATACAACCATCAGACAAATTTTATGATATGTTTCAAACCAAAGGCAGGAATACCTATGAGTGAGTGATAAAGACTTTCAAGGTATGGCCACCTAAGATACACTAAAGATCCATAATTATATTAACAAAAAGTATAGCAACCAAAGATACAATGTCGATCTATACTTCCATGACATGAACTAATCGTAGCCAAGAAAAATACACAGTGGATCTACGAGACAACAAGACATAGCCACGGGCCAATACAAAGTGGATCTATATGACAATATATGTGTCAATCTTCAAGAGAAACTCCATCACAACCTGGGAAAAGTACATACCAGAGTGATCACTCCACACAGGGTCTTCTTAGTGATCCCAATGTGCTATGAGTATAACCATGTGAATAGATGTCCTGATGTTGGACATGGGAGAAACCACTTGATTACTGGTCAATGAGGTAAACCGTTAACAAGTGTGAGGGAAATCACCATTGATGTCAATGATTCCCAAGGTATCCTAGTACATTCCAGCGAATGTGAATAGATGAGCTGAATTCAAACATTTGTGGAATCATCTGATCAGGGGTCAGTGATGTAAACCCATTTTCAAAAGTGAGGAGGCCTTCCATTGAGCCATGCGGGTCCCAAGGTACTAACTGGTTTCTAAATTTAGTTCCCGGATGATGTGTTGAAGTCGATAGGAATAGACTCGTCGCAAGAGGGCCTTGATGTATCCCCCATCAATGACACTAAAATAACATAGAGATATTAATTGGTAGATCAAATGAACATGGACTGACACAAGTATTTAAATAGGATATTTGTGATGGTTGACTCTCGATGCAGATACTTCCCTTGAACACTAAGGCACAATAGAAGAAACATGACATGGACCAAAACATGATGATGCAATGGACACTGTCACTTTTATCGTCTGACCCAAAGGAGTAAATAAACTCAGAGGATTGGTTCAGTGTAAAGGTTCAGTGGATTAAAATGCATGCAAAGACAAAGTGTCGTTTCCAAGGGAGACTGTAAGAGTGACTGGTGATGTTTTCAAAAACTGCTTGGCTTGCTTCCTTCAAATTTCCCCCCCATCCAGATAGATGAGTACCTCTTTTTAATTTAACAAGTTCAAGGAGGGTAACACATGCTCGATATAGCTCACCTTCGGTAAGTCTCTCTTCCTTTGTTTAGCGAACTAGAATAAGTAAGGGTTAGATCCCATATGGGACCTTCAATGCATGATTTTTTTAACGAGTCTAGAGAAGGTAAACACAGTGATATTTCATGTTTAGAGAGTCTGAAAATAACTTAAAGATGACTCCAGGTTTTTCCTTTTTCATAATTTTAGTCTCGCAAGGCCAAAAAAGAGATAAACTGTCACTCAAAAGATGCCCTTTCAAACCTTTTAACAAGTGTGAAAGGAAGAAATATCACTCGACAATCTTTTCAGGTTTAGAGAGTCTGAAAAGAGCTTAAAGGAGACTCTAGGGAGTTCATTTTTTGTATAACCATTACAAGTCTGAAAAAGTGATAAAAGTCTACTCAGTTACATTCTCATGTATTTTCAAGCACGAGAAAGAACAAAGAGTAAGCTCAGTATTGGTTTCATTTTTAGACAAGCTTGAAACAAAATTAAACTTATGCTTGTAAATTCCCAACGTAATTTCCAAAGGTTGGGATACCCATGGATGGTTGGTACTCTGCTCCCAGCTTGAAAATCTAGTGGCTTAACTCCATAATGATAATCAAAAGCTGGAGACATATTTCTGGTATAGGAAAATCCCCCTGTAGACAGGTGGATTCCCTCTTGAAACCCTAAATATCTAAGATCAAGACAGAAAGGTGCTAAATTTTCTCACTAACATCCCTTTAAACCTAGCTAAACTAATCTATAGAGAAGAGGAAGAAGATGTACCTTTTTACGATGTTTGTCCTTGCCCAATTCCAAGTTGAGCTCTGATCCATAAGCTCTTCAACAGGTCCTACAATCCAATCAAAGAAAAAAAATGTGTCCTATTCTACTATGATTAGTCTGAAAATAGATCTATCCATTAAAGACAATTTCATGTAGGCATACACAATCTTGAATGAAATAGGCCAAGCACATGTATTAATGAGAACTTAACAGAGATACTTATAGACCTTTGATGAAGATGCATCAGCCTCACCAAGCTATCCTTGTCCAAACCCTTTGTCAAATGATCCACAAACAAAATGACTATACTTAACTGATTATCTCCCTTATGAGATCATAATTTTAATTCCTTAAATGTTCTCCCTTCCTCATGAGATCATAAGTTAGGTATCTCTCAATCTCTCCATATATTTCACGATGAGAAGGCCTCCTTATATAGGATCGGAGAGGCCCGAACTTCTTAGATATTATTGGGATAGGTTGAGGATCCTTCTCCATCAGTTGTGGATCTTCCCTAAGATCCATCCTTGACCTCAGATTCGAATCCAACCAACTCGAGAGATCTGGGAAATTTTCCCCTGATTTTCCTCAATAGCCCAAGATCTCCTAAAACAACCCAACGCTCCCTTAGAAAAAATCATATAGTGTTGCAACGCTCCCCCAAAGGAGGGTAGGGAGTATTGGCACTCCCTAACAGTGGGTAAGGGAGCGTTGGATTTGAAAAATTCCTTTTGAGTGGTATTTTTCATGGAAAAAGCTTTGTACTCTTCATCAAATGATTTCTCTTTCTTAAACCAGTCTTTGAAGTGTCCTTGTGATGCCATTGGAGACACAACATAGGAAATATGACTGTATGATGTATGTGACACTTGCAACACTTATGGATAAAATGTGACACTTGCGACACTTGAAATGACATCAAAAGGTCATCATGAAGTGAGTGATTTTGATGTGTAACAGATTTCCCTCCAAAGTACAAAGTTAGAAGATGGAAACTAATGACTGAAGTACTTTGTAGACTTTTCTAAGAAAGGGTATGGACTTAGAGAACCTAGTAGAATCTTCATACAACCATCAGACAAATGTTATGATATGTTTCAAACCCAAGGCAGACATACCTATGCTTGAGTGATAAACACCTTCAAGGTATGGCCACCATAAGATACACTGCGGATCCATAATTATATTAATGAAAAGTATAGCCACTAAAGATACAATGTGGATCTATACTTCCATGACATGAACTGATCGTATCCACGAAAAATACATAGTTGATATATGATATGACAATACATAGCCATGGACCAATACAAAGTGGATCTATGTGACAGTATATGTGTCAATATTCAAGCAAAACTTAGTCGCAATTGAGAAAAGTACATACCAAATTGATCACTCAACCCAGAGTCTTCTTACCAATCTTGATGCACTACAAGTCTAAACATGTGAATAGATGTCCTAATGTTGGACATGGCAGAAACCACTTGATTACCGGTCAATGAGGTAAACCATTAACAAGTGCGAGGGAAATCACCATTGATGTCAATGATTCCCAAGGTACCCTAGTACATTCCAGCAAATGTGAATAGATGAGTTGAAGCCAAACATTCATGGAATCATTTGATCAGGGGTAAATTATGTAAAACAATTATCGAAAGTGAGGAGGTCTGCCATTGATGCATTCAGGTCCCAAGGTACTGACTGGTTTCTAAATCTAGTTCCTAGATGATGTGTTGAAGTCGACAGAAATAGACTTGTCACAAGAGGGCCTTGATGTACCCCTCATCAACGACATGAAACTCACATAGAGATGTTAATTGGTAGATCAAATGAACATGGATTGACACAAGTACTTAAACATGATATTTGTGATGGTTGACTCTCAAGGAACATACTTCCCTTGAACACTGAGGCACAATAGTAGAAACATGACATGGACCAAAACATGATGATGCAATGGACAATATGACGTTCATCAGGTGAACCAAAGGGGTAAACAAAATCAGAGGATTGGTTCAGTGCTGAGGTTCAACAAATTAAAATGTATGTAAAGACAAAGTGTCGTGTTCAAGGGAGACTGTAACAGTGACTGATGATGTTTTCAAAAACTGCTTGGCTTCCTTCCTTAAAAATTTTCCCCCATCCAGATAGATGAGTACCTATTTTTAATTTAACGAGCTCGAGGAGGGTAACAAATGATCGATATAACTCACCTTCAGTAAGTCCATCTTTATTTTTTTAATGAACTAGAAGAAGGTCCCATATGGGCCCTTCAATGTATGATTATTTTAACGAGTCCAGAGAAGGTAAACTCGATGATTTTTCATGTTTAGAGAGTCTGCAAAGAAATTAAAGACGACTCCAGGGTTGTCCTTTTACATAATGTTAGTCTCGCGAGGCCGAAAAAGAGGTAAATTATCACTCGAAAGACACCCTTTCAAACCTTTTAATGAGTGTGAAAGGAAGCATGATCACTCGACAATCTTTTCATGTGTAAAGAGTCTGAAAAGATCTTAAAGGAGACTCCAGGGGTTTCCTTTTTTGTATAACGATTACGAATCTAAAAGAGTGATAAAAGTATACTCGGTTACCTTTGCATGTATTTTTGAGCATGAGAAAGAACAAAGACTAAGCTTGGTATTGGTTTCATTTTTAGAAAAGCTTGAAACAAAATTAAACTTATTCTTGTAAATTCCCAACATAATTTCCAAAGGTTGGGATACCCATGGATGGTTGGTACTCTAGCCCCATCTTGAAAATATAGTGGCTTAAATCCAAAATGATAATCAAAGGCTGGAGACATATATCTGTTACAGGAAAATACCCCTACGGACAGGTTGATTCCCTCTTGAATGCTAAATATCTAAGATCAAGAGAGAAAGGTGCTAAATTTGGTCACTGGCATCCCTTTAAACATAGATAAACTAATCTATAGAGAAGAGGAAGAAGATGTACCGTTTTACAATTTTTTTCCTCACCCAGTTCCAAGTTGAGCTCTGATCCACAAGCTCTTCAACAGGTCCTGAAATCGAATAAAATACAAAACATGCTTCCTATTCTACTACGATTAGTCTGAAAATAGATCTATCCATTAAATATAAGTTCATGTAGGCATACACAATATTGAATGAAACAGGCCAAGCACATGTATTAATGAGAACTTAACAGAGATACTTACAGACCTTTTATGCAGATGCAATAGCCTCACCAATCTCTCCTTGTCCAACCCCTTGCTCAAATGATCCAAAAATAAAATGATTATTCTTCATTCATTATCTCCGTTATGAGATCATAAGTTTGATTCCTTCAATGTCCTCCCTTCCTCATGAGATCATAATTTAGGTATCTCTCAATATCTCCATATATTTCACCATTAGAAGGCCTCTTTATATAGGATTTGAGAGGCCCAACCTCCTTAGATATTATTGGAATAGGTTGAGGATCCTTCTCCATTAGTTGTGGATCTTCCCTAAGATCCAACCTTGACCTCAGATTCGAATCCAACCAACTCGAGAGATATGGGGAATTTTCCCCTGATTTTCCTCAATATCCCAAGATCTCCTCAAACAACCCAACACTCCCTCAAAAAGGAGAACGAAGTGTTGCAACGCTCCCCCAAAGGAGGGAAGGGAGCACTGGAACTCCCTTACAGTGGGTAAGGGAGTGTTGGATTTGAAAAATGACTTTTGAGTGGTATTTTTCATGGAAAAAGATTTGTACTCTTCATCAAATGATTTCTCTTTCTTAAACCAGTCTTTGAAGTGTCCTTGTGATGTCATTCGAGACACGACATAGGAAATATGACTGTATAATGTATGTGACACTTGCAACACTTTAAATGATGGCAAAAGGTCATCATTAAGTGAGTGATTTTGATGTGTAACAGATTGCCCCCCAAAGTGAGAAGTTAGAAGATGGAAACTAATGACTGAAGTACTTTGTAGAATTTTCCAAGAAAGGGTATGGACTTAGAGAACCTATTAGAATCTTCATACAACCATCAGACAAATGTTATGATATGTTTCAAACACAAGGCATGCATATAGGTGCTTGAGTGATAAATACTTTCAAGGTATGGCCGCCATAAGATACACTGCGGATCCATAATTATATTAACAGAAAGTATAGCCACCAAAGATACAATGTGGATCTATACTTCCATGACATGAATTGATCATATCCATGAAAAATAAACAGTGGATATACAAGAGGACAAGACATAGCCATGCACCAATACAAAGTGGATCTATGTGACAGTATATGTGTCAATGTTCAAGCAAAACTTAGTCGCAATTGAGAAAAGTACATACCAAATTAATTGCTCAACCTAGGGTCTTCTTACTGATCCTGATGCACTACAAGTCTAAACATGTGAATAGATTTCCTGATGTTGGACATGGCAGAAACCACTTGATTACTGGTCAATGAGGTAAACCATTAACAAGTGCGAGGGAAATCACCATTGATGTAAATGATTCCCAAGGTACCCTAGTACATTCCAGCGAATGTGAATATATGATCTGAATTCAAACATTCATGGAATCATCTGATCAGGGGTAAATTATGTAAACCCACTGTTAGAAGTGAGGAGGCCAGCCATTGATGCATTCAGGTCCCAAGGTACTAACTGGTTTCTAAATCTAGTTCTTGGATGATGTGTTGAAATCGATAGAAATAGACCTGTCATAGGAGGGCCTTGATGTACCCCCCATCAACAACATGAAACTCACATAGAGATGTTAATTGGTAGAACAAATGAACATGGACTGACACGAGTACTAAAACAGGATATTTGTGATGGTTGACTCTCAAGGCACATACTTCCCTTGAACATTGAGGCACAATAGCAGAAACATGGCATGGACCAAAACATGATGATGCAATGGACACTATGACTTTCGTCGGGTGAACCAAAGGGGTAAACAAAATCAGAGGATTGGTTCAGTGCAGGGGTTCAATGGATTAAAATGTATGCAAAGACAAAGTGTTGTGTTCAAGGGCGACTGTAATAGTGACTGGTGATGTTTTCAAAAACTTCTTGGCTTCCTTCCTTCAAAATTTTCCCCCATCCAGATAGACGAATACCTATTTTTAATTTAACGAGATCGAGTAGGGTAAAAAATGATCAATATAACTCACCTTCGGTAATTCCATCTTCATTTGTTTAACAAACTGGAAGAATTAAGGGTTTGGTCCCATATGGGCCCTTCAATGTATGATCTTTTTAACGAGTCTAGAGAAGGTAAAATTGATTATTTTTCATGTTTAGAGACTCTGAAAAGAACTTAAAGATGACTCTACGGTTGGAATTTTTCATAATGTTAGTCTCACGAGGCCACAAAAGAGATAAATTATCACTCAAAAGACACCCTTTCAAACCTTTTAACGAGTGTGAAAGGAAGCATGATCACTCAACAATCTTTTCATGTTTAGAGAGTCTGAAAAGATCTTAAAGGAGAATCTAGGGGGTTCCTTTTTCGTATAACGATTACTATTATAGAAGAGTGATAAAAGTATAGTCAGTTACATTCTCATGTATTTTCGAGCAGGAGAAAGAACAAATACTAAGCTCAGTATTGGTTTCATTTTTAGAAAATCTTGAAACAAAATTAAACTTATGCTTGTAAATTCCCAACGTAATTTCCAAAGGTTGGGATACCCATGGATGGTTGGTACTATGTCCCCATCTTGAAAATCTAGTGGCTTAACTCCAAAATGATAATCAAAGGCTGTAGACATATATCTATTACTGGAAAACCCCCTTGCGAACAAGTTGATTCCCTCTTGAACCATAAATATCTAAGATCAAGAGAGAAAGGTGCTAACTTTGGTCACTGACATTCCTTTAAACATAGATAAACTAATCTATAGAGAAGAGAAAGAAGATGTATTGTTTTATGATTTTTGTTTTCACCCAGTTCCAAGTTGAGCTCCGATCCACAATCTCTTCAACATGTCCTAAAATCCAATCAAATACAAAACATGCTTCCTATTCTACTACGATTAGTCTGAAACTAGATCTATCCATTAAATACACGTTCATGTAGGCATACACAATATTTAAGGAAACAGGCCAAGTACATGTATTAATGAGAACTTAACAGAGATACTTACAGACCTTTTATGCAAATGCAATAGCCTCACCAAGCTCTCCTTGTCCAACCCCTTGCTCAAATGATCCACAAACAAAATGACTATTCTTCACTGATTATCTCCCTTATGAGATCATAAGTTTGATTCCTTCAATGTCCTCCCTTCCTCATGAGATCATAATTTAGGTATCTCTCAATATCTCCATATATTTCACCATGAGAAGGCCTCCTTATATAGGCTTGGAGAGGCCCAACCTCCTTAGAGATTCTTGGGATAGGTTGAGGATTCTTCTCCATCATTTGTGGATCTTCCCTAAGATCCAACCTTGACCTCATATTCGAATCCAACCAAATCCAGAGATGAGGGGGATTTTTCCTTGATTTTCCTCAAGCCTAAGATCTCCTCAAATAGCCCAGTGCTCCCTCATAATGGAGCACAGAGTGTTGCAATGGTCCCCCAAAGGAGGGTAGGGAGGCTGGCACTCCATGATAGTGGGTAGGGGAGCGTTGGCCTTCAAAAATGAATTTTGTGTGGTCTTTTTCATGGAAAAATATTTGCACTCTTCATCAAATGATTTCTCTTTCTTAAACCAGTCTTTGAGGGTGTCTTTGAAGTGTGCTTGTGATGTCATTTGAGACACGACATAGGAAATATGAATGTATGAATTCTGTGACACTAATGGATAAAATGAGACACTTGTGACACTTGAAATGATGACAACGGGTCATCATAAAGTCAGTGATTTTGATGTGTAATAGATTACCCCCCAAAGTGCGAAGTTAGAATATGGAAACTCATGACTTAAGTACTTTGTAGACTTTTCTGAACAAGGGTATGGACTTAGAGAACCTGGTAGAAGTTGCATACAACCATCAGGCAAATGTTATCATATGTTTCAAACCCCTATGCTTGAGTGATAAAGACTTTCTAGAAATGGTTTCCATAAGATACACTGCAGATCCATAATTATATTAACAAAAAGTATAGCCACCAAAGATACAATGTGGATCTATACTTCCATGACATGAACTGATTGTAGCCATGAAACATACATAGTGGATCTATGTGTCAATACCAACAGACCAATACAAAGTGGATCTATGTGACATTATATGTGTCAATGTTCAAGAGAAACGTTGTCGCAACCTGGGAAAAGTACATACCAAAGTGATCACTCAACCCAGGGTATTCTTACTGATCCCAATGTAGTATGAGTCTAAAAATGTGAATAGATGTCCTGATGTTAGACATGGGATAAAACACTTGATTACCATTCAATGAGGTAAACCATTAACAAGTGTGAGGGAAATCACCATTGATGTCAATGATTCCCAAGGTAACCTAGTACATTCCAGTGAATGTGAATAGATGAGTTGAATTCAAACATTTGTGGAATCATCTGATCAGTGGTCAATGATGTAAACCCACTGTCAGAAGTGAGGAGGACTTCCATTGAGGCATGCAAGTCCCAAGGTACTAACTAGTTTCTAAATCTAGTTCCCGGATGATGTGTTGAAGTCGACAGGAATAAACTCATCGTTGGAGGGGCTTGATGTATCCCCCATCAATGACACACAATTCACATAGAAATTTTAATTGGTAGATCAAATGAACATGGACTGACATAGGTATTGAAAAGGATATTTTTGATGGTTGACTCTCGATGCAGATACTTCCCTTGAACACTGAGGCACAACAGCAGAAACATGACATGGACCAAAACATGATGATGAAATGGACACTGTGAATTTCTTTGGGTGACCCAAAGGAGTAAAGAAACTCAGAAGATTGGTTTAGTGCAGAGGTTTAGTGGATTAAAATGTATTCAAATACAAAGTGTAGTGCTCAAGGGCGACTGTAAGAGTGACTGGTGATGTTTTCAAAAACTACTTGGCTTGTTTCCTTCACAATTTTTCCCCATCCAAATAGACGAGTACCTCTTTTTAATTTAACAAGATCGAGGAGGGTAACACATTCTTGATATAACTCACCTTCGGTAAGTCCCTCTTCCTTTGTATAATAAACTAGAAGAAGTAAGGGTTCGGTCCCATATGGGCCCTTCAATGTATGATTCTTTTAACGAGTCCAGAGAAGGTAAACTCGGTGATTTTTCATGTTTAGAGAGTATGAAAAGAACATAAATATGACTCCAAGGTTGTCCTTTTTTGTAATGTTAGTCTCGTGAGGCCAAAAAAGATATAAATTATCTCTCGAAAGACACCCTTTCAAACCTTCTAACAAGTGTGAAAGGAAGCAAGATCGCTCGACAATGTTTTCATGTTTAGAGAGTCTGAAAAGAGATTAAAGGAGACTCCAGGGGGTTCCTTTTTTGTATAACCATTACGAGTCTAAGAAATTGATAAAAGTCTACTTAGTTACATTCTCATGTATTTTGGAGCATGAGAAAGAACAAAGACTAAGATCAATATTGGTTTCATTTTTAGACAAGCTTGAAACAAAATTAAACTTATGCTTGTAAATTCCCAACATAATTTCGAAAGGTTGGGATACTCATGGATGGTTGGTAATCTCCCTCTGGCTTGAAAAGCTAGTGGATTATCTCCATAATGGTAATAAAAGGTTGGATACATGCCCCCACAAAGCTTCAATTCATTCAGCGACTTTGAGGTTGTCACAAATTTTTGTACTAGATGGAGAAAAAGGATACAGGTAGATGAAATGAAGGTTCAAATACGAGACTTAACATAAGACTCAATTCAACATCTATGAGATCTAGCTAAAGACTCGACTCAAAATCTACGATATCTAGAGAAAGAACTTGACTCAATGGGAGAGGTGACTATTTCATTTTTTAATGAGCTTGACACAAGAAAAGAACTATGCTCAAGGCTCCGGGTTCAGTCCCCAGATTTATGTTTCATTGTTTAACAAGCTTTTTACAAAGAGAAAAACTATGCTCATAGATTATGTTTCATTTTTTAACGATCTTTTTATAGAGAGGAAAACTATGCTTGTGGACTCTCATCTTGATCATGGATTCCAAGAGGACAATGCTCTGGAAGGACACCATCTCAAGGAACATAACTCGGTCATGGATTCTAAGAGATCTTCACTGGATGGAAGAATAATTCTCTGGAAGGAACACATGTTGAGGTCCATGACACAGGTAAGGAGATCAAGCTTCGATAGCCCTATTGAAGAGATCATCATGTCAAATACTAGATCTAATTCATCTAAAGTTGAAGTCATGGAAGACAACACCACATAATTGACCTGTGGCATGGGTGATACTGATTTCATATAAGACCAATTTAGGGAGGTCATTGGGTTGGTAATCAAGTCAGGACCAATGCATGAAAGTTTATCAATAGCCACATTTATTCCATTGTGAGGGAAATATATCACATAGAAAAAGTGGACACAATAGCTTTCATGGAATAGACATAATCTCTCCCAAGGAGTAAATAGAACTCCAAGGGGTCCTGGACTACCATAAAATTAATAATAATCATTTTCTCTCCCAACGTTATAGGAAACTAAGAGGAATCCTAAAGGATAATTGGTTCTTCTATTAAAAGAAAACAAAGTCTAGGTAACTGACACACGCTGAGGATAACCCAAATCTTTCCAAGCAATAGAGAACAAAATACTAATGAACGAACCTTCATCTATCACTGCATGAGGAACATCTCAACCACAAACCTGTACTGTAATCTTGAAAGGAATGTGAGAGGGAAGAGAAGGTCCAGTTACCACACCCAAATAAAAAAGAATAGTCTAATTACTTGGAGGGGGTTTCGCAGGAGAAGAAGGAATGCCCCCCATCATGGTAGATTCTATATCAATGAGAAAAATGTGGGTAGAATCAGGTTTACTCTCTAGAGGGAGAGTAGGATCGATTGATAATGATATCACATCGACCACTTGGGTTTCATTATCCAAGGGGAGAATGGGGTCGACAGGTGGAAACAGATCGACCACTTGGGTTTCACTCTCTAACGAGAGAGCGGGATCGACCGAATATGGGATTGGATCAACCACTTTGTCAACTGGTTCAACTATGGACGTGACCAGATTGATGACATAATCAACCAAAATGACCAATGAAGGGACTGGAGAAACCACTTTGGCACTCGTCAAAGGAGGAGTGGGATTGACCATGTTGGCACTCTTCAAATGAAGGGTGGGACTGGCCAATTACAGGACTAGATCAATCACTTGGGTTTCATTTTTCAGATGAAAAGTGGGGTTGATCGATGACGGAACTGGATCAACTACTTTGGTTAGTGGTTTAACCAATGATGAAACTAAATTCACCACTTGATCAACCAGAATGATAGGGGATGGAACCAGATTTACCATTCCATCAAATAATGATGGGTTGGGGGAAATATTAAAATAACCAATTGGAAGTTGAATATTTTACAAAAGATAATAAACCTCATCCATACGAGGACAAATTTGAAAATAATGATCACCTTCACATAACATACAAGGAAATTTGACAGTTGTCTTATTATTACCAACCTTAACATCACTAGTTGATGGGGCATCACCAGCATGTATAGCAGAGGCTGATGATATGTAGGACCACATTTCTAAGACCTTGGGAAGACCAGGTAAATCCCTTAGAAAGTGGTCACCCTTACAAAGACTGCAAGGGAATTTGGGTTTCAAATTCTTCGTTTTAATCATGTCGACCTCATAAAAACTCCTAGTATGACTAATAGTAGTTGGTTGCTTGGATACAACATCTGATATGGTTGGAGGCTTGGTCATTTTTGGGTTCTTCTTATTCTTCTCTTTTTGTTTATTCTTCTTCTTATCAACCTAGCTACTTGCTTTAGAGCTTTCACTAGGAGAAGAAGGAGAAAGGGAAGGAGACTTAATGGGTGAAGAAGGAAAAAATTTGACATGAGGTTGATGTGTGGGTGGTGTACTTACATATGAATCATTAGGTGTAGCTAAATCACTAGGAAGATACGAGATCACTAGAGTGGGGAACAACCAAACTGGTAATCTGATGGTGAGTCTCGGAAGACTCAGTGTGGCAATGTACGGATGACCAATGTCTCCAAAAGAAGGAAAGGTGAAAGGTTCCCCGAGACAAAGGGTTCCTCCATTGGTACTCCTAGGATTTGATGCCATTAAGATTGACTCGACCTAAGGTCTACTATGTAAAAAAAACAACACACGCTATGATCTAAGAAGAAAACAATCAAAGAAAACTTCCCACAATGAAACCACTAGTTGGTGATGAAATCCAATGTCGCGAGATTAATATAGGAAGGGGCGGGGATAGATCAGGTGGATAAGTTACATTGGATACCTACTTAATGGACTTATTCCTTGGTGCAATATTCCACGTAGTAATTGTGGATTTACCCTCCAAGGAGCTCGAGTGAGTTTGACCAACGTCTATTCTAGGTATAGTGAGACTTCTCTTCACTGTAACTTTGTGTAAGACCCTAAATATTATGGATACTAAGGTCACCAAGTCACAGTCAACCCATGGGAAAGTACAATCGACAATCCAGTCTGAACGTATGGGCAGGATGACAAGTCTAAAATCCTTCAAGAAAACATAGAACAAGTGGACCGGTAGAACTCCAAAGGACCTCGAACGGATTTGGAGTTCATGAAGCACTGAGACCAAATGAAGATAGTTGAACCTCAAGAAGAACCCCCAATATACGATCTGACTACTACGAATGGTTGAACCATGAAGGGATAATCTCTATAACTCTGTTGAATGCGACCTCATGCGTAACCCCTATGTGAGAGGGGGATCCCAGTAAGCTTATACAAAAATTGGATTTTCTCTCCCTATCGCAAGATGCTAAGTTTTTTTGACACCTTTTGAAAGTTATCCCTTTCAACCTATTCCAAATCCCTACACCTTAAGATAATGTAGGTTTGCTAACAGAAAATGTAAAAATATCTAATAAATTTTAGTTTAGCGCTTGATTTTAAGGTTGTTGTTTACTCAAGAGGAAAATAGAGTGGACTCAATGATATTTTGGCCTACTCTAAAAAACACAAAGAAATGAGAATGAGAATATTTCACTTCTATGAAAGCTATATTACGAGAAGGAGAAATTTTTTATCATTCCCAAATGCACAATGTCCCAAAATGCCAAAAAACATGCAATTCGCTACTTCAAATGCAAGCTAGTTTCACTACCCAAAAGAAAGAATGAAACTATGGTATTCTTTTTATTCTAATGTATAAAGAAATTAAATACAAATCCTTTGATTCTCTACTACTTTCAATCAGGAGAAAGAGTCCAATGCAGATGTGAAAGACATGAAGTGACAAAGGTTTCAAACAAAGCATGCACTCAAAGCAATGAGAAATGAAAGAAAAAAAGTAGAAACTTGTCCTAACAAGAACTCAATCAAGGATTCAGCAACTGACAAACATTCATTGAGTACAAGAGTATGCAGAGAAGAGTCCAAGAAAAGATAGGGAGAAAGAGAAATCACTCAAATTGTCCTGACAAAACAAGCAGCTAAAAAGGGAAATTTCACATTTTTGAAAATGTTTCAAGCTCCAATCAAGACAATAAGGTTTTATAAGCACCAACTATAAACCTTACTAACTTCACAAACCAGTCACAAAGTCTAGGTAAATACTTCCAAAACAAAAGCTGAGAAAATCTAAGCAGAAAAGGGCAAAACTCCTCGAAAAAGGAGACCAATGCTCCCTATATCAAGGGTATAGAGTGTTGCAGTGCTCCCTAAATCACTGTAGGGGAGTTCTAGCACTCTGATATGGCCTACAGGGGGGCATTGATCCACCCAGAAATTAAAAAAAACAATCAAAAAAATGAAGAGAAACTCACCCAGAATGCATAAAACATGGTGAAATTGCTAATGAAGGTAGGAGAAGGCTAGTGGATGATGATCATAAGTAAAATTGATTTGTAAGGTGGGAAAAACTAATTAAATACAAGAGGAATGTATTGGGAAAAATGACCTCAAAGATCAAATGGAACAATGCATAGATCTCTGAATTTCCTTACAACAACTTTCATTTAATCATATAAATGAAAAAAGCAGTAGATTGACGCCAAATCTCAAAGAAGAAGAATGAATCGAAGTAAGGAAGGAAGATGTCAAAAATCCAAAAAAAAATCATCAATTATTAAAAATCAAAATGTTGGAGGCCAAGACAAAGACACACTAAGATGGTAATAACCTTGAGCAGATGAAAGAAGAAAAACTAGACTCATAGATCAACTCCCAAAAAGTTTTTTAGCAGAAAAATACCAACGCTCTAGTGTCAAGGGTACCAAAGCATTGAAACTCTTTGTGGGAGCCTATGGGGGAGTTCCAGTGCTCTGGTGGTAGAGGCATGAGAGTGCTAGCCTCTCAGAACTCAAAAAACTTACCCATAAATAAAAAAAACTCAGGAAAATACAGAAATTGAGTGTGTATGGAATGAATCCAAGAGCCAACAACACATATAAGAATCAGAGACACAGTATGAATAAGATATAAAGGTGAGAAAATTCCAAACAAATACCAAGGAAGGAAACCAAAAATGAAATCTTCATTCCCTAGTGCATTTGCCAATTTCTGTTACAGGAAAATCCCCCTACAGATAGGTGAACTTCCTCTTATATCTAGACTGCTATAACCAAGACATAAAGATGCTAAATTTGGTCACTAACATGCCTTTAAACCCATCTAAACTAATCTATAGAGAAGAGGAAGAATATATACCTTTTTACGATGTTTTTCCTCGCCCAGTTCCAAGTTGAGCTCTGATCCACAATATCTTCAACAGGTCCTGCAATCCAATAAAAGACAAAGCACGCTTCATATTCTACTACGATTATTCTGAAACTAGATCTATCCATTAAATACAAGTTCATGTAGGCATACACAATCTTGAAGGAAACAAGCCAAACACATGTATTAATGAGAACTTAACAGATATACTTACAAACCTTTGATGCAGATGCAACAGCCTCACCAAGCTCTCCTTGTCCAACCCCTTGCTCAAATGATCCAAAAAAAAATGACTATGCTTCACTAATTATCTCCCTTATGAGATCATAAGTTTAATGCCTTCAATGTCCTCCCTTCCTCATGATATCATAAGTTAGGTATCTCTCAATCTCTCCAGATATTTCACCATGATAAGGCCTCCTTATATAGGCTTGGAGAGTCCCAACCTCCTTAAAGATTCTTGGGATAGGTTGAGGATCCTTCTCCATCATTTGTGGATCTTCCATAAGATCTAGCCTTGACCTCATTGTTATAACCCTAAATTGCACTATTCCTGCTTACCTGGCATCAGG
>JASDQU010754117.1:31228-46541 GCA_032191745.1 Picea mariana | reverse complement strand
TTTTTTAGACCATCGTCATATCTCAAATATGTAATAGATTTCAGAGGTATTTCTTCATGCTAGAATAGTGCCCAGGAGAAACGGGCTTACTACCAGAGGGGCGCAGGGCATATACTTGTAGGCAAGCAGAGAAATATAGAACATTTATGCAGACTTGAGTGAAAAATGTTTCTGCCAGCTATGGATAACTCCCGTATCTCAATTCAGCGCTAAGAACTAAGGCACTCTATTACCATTGTTGGACAGCTAAAATAGATAAGGTTTAGATTCATATTGAACAATATATGAATATATGAAGGTGGTGATGGTAAATTAATAGAGAAAATGCATAATACATTTTTTCTATTAATTCTTCTTTTATTATATATGAGTTTGGGGTGAAGGGAATCAATAGACAAAATGCACAATACATTTTTTTATTATAATAATAATAATAATAATAATAATAATCTATTTTAAAGGTTATGTCAAGTTACACCAAATTTGTGTATAAAACTCCCTTGTTTGTGGGATAAGAGACCCTCTCCTCCCAGCAATTTGACTGCTCTCGATTAATTTCCCTCCATTATATGAGAGTGGAGCAGAATTAATAAAAAAAATATATTATAAATTTTCTCTATTAATTTCCCCGGCCACCCTCATGTATAAATACATAGTTTTGATCTCTATTTATATTTCAAAGTATTTACACTGCCACTTTACTTAGTACATTCATTCTCAAGTGATTAATACCATAACCCTAACAAATTAGATTTTCAACAATAATAAAAAACACACATTTAAAACACTATTATGTTCACCTAGTAATAGAAAAAGAAAGATTTTTGAGTGGAATTTAATCACAATGATAATAGGAAAAAATTGGCATTGAGCTTCATATCATCTATTAAAAAGGGTTTCGAACAAAGAATAGAAAATAGTGTCACAAGGTGTGCATTAAACTTAAGTGGCTGCATTAATATAGAGATAGACCTAGCCTCCATAAGCCTAAGGATTTACTTACACATAATGACTAGGACTTTTAATTATCAAAATATCACCCATACCTTCACTTCCAAATATGATTTTTTTTTTTTTAAATGGCATGACAAATATAATTTAGACTGACAAATATAGTTTCCTATGTATATTGCATTGAGGAAAGAATAACGGAATTTAGTTTAATATTTTACTAAATATCCTTATCTTTGTACCTTCACTTCCAAATATGATATTTTTTTTGTAAAATGGCTTGATAAATATAATTTAGAATGACAAATTTAGTTTCCTATGTATATTGCATTGAGGAAAGAATAACGGAATTTAGTTTACTAATTTACTAATATCCTTATCTTTGATATTAGATTACTTAGACTATCCAACACAAGTATTCTGTTGAATAACATGTTTTTCATAATATCAAATAACCATTAGGAACATAAGTCTCCAAAACCCTAACAATTTTAGACAAATTTGTTATTGTAGTAGAGATTTAATTGTTTCTACAAGTTACCTCAAGACTATATATATCAAAAGGAATATTATCCATAAAATAATTGAAAGACATGTACATATTTTTAACAAGAAAATCTTAATTTAAAATTTATAAAAAGTGACTAATTGTTATTTCAAAACACTAAATATTACAATAGAAAAAGAGGACATCGACTTCCAAAATCTAAACAAAATAATATTGGCATTCTCATTTTAAGACTAGTATTAATTAGACAACAATGTAGTTCCTATGTCCAACATTCCTTGGAAAATGAACAGATTTTTTTTTATGTATATTTCATTGAGTTAAGAACAAGAACATTTAGTTTTCTAGTTTACTAATTAATATTAACACTTGTTATTGGATTTCTCAAGCCATCCAACACAATTGTTGTGATGAATTTCATATTTTTCAAGACATCAAAGAACTATTAGGAACATAAGTATCAAAAACCCTAAATATTTTGGATAAAGTTGTTATAGTGGAGACATAGTTATTGATACAAGTTATTAAGTATATTCACAATAGAATTGATATTGAGGTTATAATAGAATTGATATTGAGGTTATAGATGAAAAGGTTTTAAATGATAACATGTTAATAAATTTTTATTGAAGGAGTGACACTTGCAAAATTATAAAATATTCAAATTTAAAGGCTGAAAGACAAAATAATTCCAATGATGGAGAGCCTAATTCACATAGGTAGAAAATGGTGCATACCCCCTTAGTCTTCCTCAGGTTTTCACGACTTCCTGGTTAAGTGATCTGTATGATCTTTTAATGACTGTGGTTGAGTTTTTTAATTGCATGTATTAACTAACCCTTTTAAGAAGATTAATTAAAGATTGAGGAAAAGAGAGGAATTATGACAGCCATATACACATATGTAGATCTGAAATGAAGTAATCAACAGCAAACCATAACAAGAGAATTGATAACGGAGTTCGACACAACGTTGCCTACATCTCCAGGTCGTTGTCTCCGTGGGGGAGGCTTCTTTATTTCTGTTCAAAATCTCAAAAGTACATTGCAAGAGTGCCCATTGGCCACAAGACTAATATGGTCATGTTATTCCAGATCTCTAGAACCTGGGAAAGAAAACGACATGCAAAACAGATGTACGGAACTCCCAGATATGGCCCGCAAGCATCTGCTCCTGAATAACTTCCCTGCATAAAAATGGCTTTGGCTTGGCTTCCCTTCAACATAACTCTGCTTTGACTATTCTTCATGGCCTCAAACAGGTCTGGTTTTTATAGATCTAAAGTTGGTTATCCATCCCCAACTTCCTCCCAAAATTTGGCCTCCAAAAATGCCCAATATCTCGAAAAAATGGATAAAATCCATTAATACATGCATAATAATCATAAAAAATCCAAAACATAGTATAAAAAACACTTTTGTTTTAATAATAGGGCGCAACCCCTTTTGGTGCATGCTCCTGGTCCTATGGGGGAGTGACCATGTGGCTAGGGGCTCCATCTGTACCCTAGCCCCCTATCCCTGGCTCCTGGTCTTCGACGTAGGCATAGGATCGGGGCTAACAAACTATCCGCGCACCCCTTTTTTGGTGGATGGCCCTTGGTCCTGTGGGATCCACCCGAGATCCAAGGGATGAACCCTATCGTNCTGTGAGTAGACCACGGGTTGGGGCTAAGCCCCAGCCCTTTCCACCCCCAAATAAACATTTAACCAAACTTAAATATAAGTTTTTCCATATGAATATTAAGTCACACCAATGGGGCAGGTGGTTAGACCGATCCTGCCAGTCCGTATCTTGGAAGAGGTCTAGGGTTCGACTCCGGTGGAGACCCCATAATTTTACACAACTCGAAAGCCAACCATAGGGTGCCACATGGCACCTCTCCATTCATCAAGAATGATGCCACTTGTCAAGCACTGATTCATCCACCTTTCTGCCATGTACCCTGCCACCTGTCACCATACCTACCCAGTCAACCTGCTGACGTCATCTATGCCACATCAACTTGTGCCATGTGTCACCCTTACAGTGGTGACACATGTCACCCTCTAACTGCTCCAACTGTACCTGTCGTATGCTCTATAACCTAGCACGTGTCATCACCAGAAGATTCCACGTCAGTTGTACGGACGTACAACCTATACAGTCAGTCTACCATGTGGCACTGTACGAACTGTACAGTCACCCATTGTTTTTGCCTGTTTGGGTTTTTGGACAGAATGTGATATCTTTTACATATGAAGCCTCTTTGACGAAGTAAATATATCTCCAAAATTAGGAAGACGAGATGGACATAATGGCACTAGTTTCGTCAGATTCTGATCACTTTCATTTTTTAGCCTTTTTTAGCCCTGTTAGGCTCCTAGATCCGATTCTAGACCACACCTCCCCACTAAAAGACCTTTTGGTCCCCAAAAGGTTACTGACCAGTCAACAAGCTCAGGATGGGCCACCCTCCTTGTCCTCTATATCTGAACTCTGTCCTGTGCACCTGTCTCATCAAGATCAACTGTAACACAATCAGGACAACGCATAGTATATTGTTAGCCATTTGAACCCTGTTACATCTTACTAAAGCCACTATCATCCATGTAGACAACATTACTAATGATAGTATCAAAAAGACGACTGCAAATTAGCTGATATACCTGAAATATTTACACAACATCATCTTATCTTGAAGCAACTTATGATTGATTTTACATTCAACAATCATTTTTTGTTCTTTCTTAAGATCGATTACTTCATTTGAAACAATTATTAGTTTGTTTCTTGCTTGCACTGCCTTCTTTAATTGTTCCATTGTTTGAAGTGTTTCATTTGCTTTAACATGATGAGCATGAACCACATAATCTTGACCTGCTTTGGTTAATTGATAATGATTCTTTGTCCTGTAGAAGATTGTCTTACGATCATATAAGTATGGACTACCTAAGACCATTCCACATTATCTTAACGACACTACATCACATGTTACTTTGTCCACATACTTAGATGAAATTGCAAATTTGATTGTGCACTGCTTTGTTATGTGCATTTGATGATGATTAATTATCCATTTAAGTGTGTGAGGCTTATGATGAGTTTGTGTTTTTAACCTCGTTCGCTTAACCAATTCTTCTGAGATTAGATTAGATTGATATCCACTGTCGATTAATGTGTCTATCTTAGAGTGTTGCATGATTACCCTTATATGAAACACGTTGCTTCTACAATCAATGCCTTCACCAATTTTACCTGTCATACCAACCAATGAGATCTTTGATTCATCACCTGAATCCGATCCCAAGTCTATGGGTTTTGTTGTCATTGTCACTATCTGCATTCCCTTCTTTTCCTTGAACCACTTTGGCCTCTTCTCGGGATGTAACTGCCAACATTTGTCCTCATCATGTCCCTCTTTCTTGCAATTCTTTCATGAGGGCTTTCCTTCCTTCCTCACCACTGCATTTGCATTCTTTCCATGCCTTTTCCTCTTGTCCTCTTTCCTTGAAGATGATGATTCCCCTGACACACCTTCTTTCCCTACTTCAATATACGTAGTTTGAACAGAAACCTCATCAAGGTTAGTGGGTCCAAACATGAAAACAGTGTTTGTAATATGCGCAGGTAAACCTCCTATATACTTCATAAGAGTTTCTTTTGTTTGTAAAGGGATATCTAACATTAATGCCATTTTTTGAAATTCATCGGTGTATTCTTGCAGTGTTTGTCCTTTTATTAGTTTTAAAGATTGTCATTCAATTAATGCTTTTTCTTTATAACCCAAAGCATAGAATTGTTTCCTAAGTGCAGAAATGAAACTCTTCCATGATGGAAATACATTACCCACTTGTTGTGTTCCTTTTTGCAACTTGCTTTGCCACCATATGAGAGTTGTACTTGCAAGTCTCAAAGATTCCAACTTGATTTGTGTGGCCTCATCCTTGATCTGTTGCATACTGCAATAAACCTCCATCTGCCTGATCCAATTGTCAAGTTTTTCTGCATTTACTTCACCATCATATATGGGAAACTCAAATTTAACACCAAGTTTTAACATTGGCATTTCATTCTTATTCTTATGAACATTTTTCTTTCCATTAGATTTAGAACTTGAACTTGAAGAAGAAGGAGAAGAAGGAGGTGATGATGGAGGTGAAGGAGGAATCTGAGGATGATCCTCTTCCTCTTCACTTTTTTCCTTTGAAGATTTACCCAAAACTGGTCGCTTTCATTCCAAGTAATCCTCGTACAAAACTTTCACCATCTCCGACATAGCAAGGAAAGTTTTTCGAAACTCTTTCTCATCCTGAGAAAGCCCCTCTTTCGATGCCATATTCTCGCTGTGAAAAGCTCTCTTTCTCAATCCAATTAATGAATTCTCTGCAACAATATCGCCTTCAACACGCTGCAGCTTTTCCCTGGTTAACATGCAAAACTCAAATCCAAACATCAACTAGCTCTGATACCACTTGATCCATAGGATCTTTTAATGACTGTGGTTGAGTTTTTTAATTGCATGTATTAATTAACCCTTTTAAGAAGCTTAATGAAAGAATGAGGAAAAGAGAGGAATTATGAAATCCATATACACATATGTAGATCTGAAATGAAGTAATAAACAACCATAACAAGAGAATTGATAACAGAGTTTGGCACAATGTTGCCTACGTCTCTGAGCCTTTGTCTCTGTAGGGGAGGCTTCTTTATTTCTGTTCAAAAGCTCAAAAGTACATTGCAATAGTGTCAATTGGCTACAACACTAATGTGTTCATGTTCTTCCAGATCTCTAGAACCCAGCAAAGAAAATGGCATGCAAAACGGATGTCTGGAGCTCCCAGAAATGGCCCGCAAGCGTTTGCTCCTCAATAGCTTCCCTGCATAAAAATGGCTTTGGCTTGGCTTCCCTTCGGCACAACTCTACTCTGACTGTCCTTCATGGCCTCAAACATACCTTGTTTTTATAGATCTGAATTTGGTTATCCATCCCCAACTTCCTCACAAAATTTGTCCTCCAAAAATGCCCAATATCTCCCAAAAATGGATAAAATCCATTAATACAGGCATAATAATCATAAAACTTCCAAAACATAGTATAAAAACCACTTTTGTTTTAATAATAGGGCACATCCCTTTTGGCACGTGCTCCCAGTCATATGGGGGAGTGGTCATGTGGCCAAGTGCTTCATCTGTACGCTAGCCCCCTGTTCCTGGCTCCTGGTCTTCAGCGTAGGCATAGGACCAGGGCTAACAAACTACCTGTGTGCCCCCTTTTTGGTGGATGGCCCCTGGTCCTATGGGATCCACCCAAGATACAAGGGCTGATCCCTATCGTGACCCCCCCTGTGCTCTGTTGCTTGGTTCCATGGTAGGGTCATGTGAATAGACCACGGGCTCGGGCTAAGCCCCAACCCTTTCTGCCCCCAAATAAGCATTTAACCAAACTTAAATATAAGTTTTTCCATATGAATATTATGTCACACCAATGGGGTAGGTGGTTAGCTTGGTCCTTCCAGTCCCTATCTTGGAAGAGGTCGGGGGTTCGACTCCGGTGGAGACCCCATAATTTTACACAACCCGAAAGCCAACCACAAGGTGCCACGTGGTAGCCCATGACTGGGCCACATGGTACCTCTCCATTTGTCGAGAATGATGCCACTTGTCAAGTGTTGATTCATCCACATGTCTGCCATATGCCCTACCACCTATCACCATACCTGCCTAGTCAACCTGCTGACGTCATCCATGCCACGTTAGCCTGTGCCACATGTCACCCTTACAATGGTGACACGTGTCACCCTTTGACTGGTACAACTGTATCTGTCATATTCTCCATCACCTACCACATGTCATCACTAGAAGCTGCCATGTCAGTTGTATGGTCGTACAACCTATACAGTCAGCCTGCCACGTGGCACTGTACGGACTGTACAATCACCCATTTTTTTTATGTGTTTGGGTTTTCGGATAGAATGCGATATATTTTGCATACGAAGCCCATTTGATGAAGTAAATATATGGCTAGAATCAAGAAGATGAGACAGAGGCAATGGTACTGGTTTCGTCATATTTTGAGCACTTTCATTTTTGAGCCTCTTTGAGCCCTGTCAGGCTCCTCGATCCGATTCTGGATCATTAAGGATCTTCAAATATATGAGACAAATCAACTCTTCAGTCCACTAATAGGTACTGAACAAATGACACAAAAGCCCCTTTGATGTTGTCGTAGGTTTAAGTGACCCGCACAGGCATCGTCAGGGTTTTTTTGCAACAACATATTTTGAGTTCTACCTCCTATGCTAGACTCTTCTCCAATATGACCACGAACTATGGCCTCAAGACAATATCTTCCCAAATTCATGCTGCGACAATTCTTGATGTAGTTTCTTCCCGTTTCTTTGATCTCTGAATCAACAAGTTTCAATAATAGGAGCTAGTTCCTCCATATTAGGCCCATTTTCCCTATGACCTTGGCCTATGACATAGGGCTTAATCCAAAGTGCGCTAAGTCTACAACACTTCAGCCTTTGGCCATTTCCCTTTTATCTAATGTCGAAGTGAAGGAATCTCAATTTGTTCTCCACCCGTCCTCGTGATATGATGACTGATGATGTTTTGACCTTCGAGACTTTGGTAGTTTTCAACTGCAGTTGTCACCAATTCCTTAGAACCTCAAACCGACAAACACAACTAGCATGAAAATAGATGGTTCTCGCCTATCCAACAACCAACGAATGCAACCAACTTCATAATTCCAATCTTTGGGAGTTCTGAGTGTTGCGTTCTTCTTCTCCTCTTTGTGACTTTCTTTCGAAGTTCCTTTCCTCTGAAGTGTCATATCTGCTGACACGTGTCTTTCTAAATGAACATCCTAGATTTGTTTCAACACTTTAGAACTTTGACAATTCGTGCTCCACACTACTGCTCACCAAGCTCACCTTTCAAAGTGCTCCTCTTCTGAGGGAACTAGTCCTCCACCACACGTCCTCTTGACTTAATGACCTTGATTCGTTCCACTGTTCAGACTTTAATGATTTTCATTGGTCATCCACATGACACAAATCCTTATATATTCCAACATTGAAACGTCGAGAAAGTTCTCATGCCTCCACGTGCCTCCTGACAGATCAAATACTAGGATTCCTTTTTGGGACTTCCACAAATTTCTCTCTCCTCTATACACTAATAATTAAAGCTCATGCACCTTGCCTAGACCTAACAACCTGGAATGACTATACTTCCTCCTGGATGGATCTTGGTCGTTAACTCTATAAACCTTTCAAGCTTCACTCGCTTTGAATATTTATTCCCGCTATCTCTCTTGAGCTTTATTTCTCAAACCCTTTGAATCCTTAGAGGGATACCTCAACACTTAGTCAAACTTTCAATGTGTGCACTCCTTGCAACTGATTCTTACGCAAGACTTAGCTTCTTGCGGGTGACTATGCACACCTTGCAACAATCCCTTTGCACTCCTTTCAAATGGAGGTTTCACGCTATATCTTCGAAGATTCTAAGCCAAAAAAAACTCTATCAATGCACTCCTTGTGGACTGTATGCACACCTTGTATGAACTCAACAAAGAGAGGAAATTAAAATTTATCCAAATACTTCACAGTTTCACATACTCAATAATATAACACATTCATTCATGGAAACATAAAATAATAGGGGAACTATAACCAGTAGAAACACCATGCATTGGGTCAATATCCCTATGTTATATTCATTCAAATGTAAATGGTTGCATACTGATAAAAACTTACATTCAATATAACTATCTCCTACTAATATGCAGCAACCTTATTCAGGCATACACTGCATCTACTTATAGAAGAGGTACTCTAGGGTTCCCTCCTAATACCTATATGATCGCAGTAAAATCTTTCAACTACTTATTCCTATTACAATAAATGTTTGTGACAAACAATTTAAGGTAAAATGTTCAGATCCATGCCAAAATCAAATAAATCAAGGACAATCTGATCTCTCCTAGTTTTACGTGATCATTCAAACTCCAACCATTAAAAATTTTCTGATTCATCATTTACTCTTAAGTTCTGTGAGATATTCCACCTTTGAAAATTTAAAATTTTTCTCAAAAGGTGCGCTAGAAGCTTTTTTGTCATCTTGTGTGGATTTGTTGACAATGCTCTTACATCATACTCCTCTAGGAAGAAAATTTATGGAATCCTATCCATGAGCTCATGTATTGACATTCCATGCTTCTGAAAATCAGCTTCACTTACCCAATTGGCATCTTCTATCAGGTGTCCCTTCCACTTGACCAACTATTCAAAATAGGTCTTCTCTTGGTCTTCTTGTGAATCCTTTGATCAACAATCTTCTCCATCTATGGATTTTCTGCTACAGGCATCTGCTTCTCCCAATGAATATTCTCTTTATCTCCTGATCTTTCTGTGTCATCTTTCCTGTAAGGATAGAGGTCTATAATTTTAAATATGGGTGATATTCCCACATCCTTTGGCATCTCTATCTCATGAGCATCGTTACCAAATTATTAGGATCTTACATAGTCTAATCTGCTTCAACTTCAGCTCGTAATGTGTTCCTCTTTGGAACCTTTCCTTCCTCAAGTGTGCTAAAAATTGATCTCCGACTTCAAATTGAAGTTTCCTTCTATGTTGACCAACTCTGTGTTTATACTTTGCATTATTGTTGTGCATCTCCTCCTTGATCTGATTATGAAGATTCTACATCTCTGTAGCAAAGTCTTCTTCTCCAGTGCTTCTGAATTCACTCTTCTCCATGTCTCTCAATTATGATACCCCTCTTGGCACCATCCCATGCACTATCTGGAATGGGTTGTTTCTTGTAATTCTATGGTGTGAGTCATTATATGCAAACTCTGTTTGTGACATAATTTTATCCCACTGGCTATAATCTTCAGTGACCAAACTTTTCAACAACTTTTCCAGTATCATATTTACAACCTTCATCTGCCCATCTGTTTGAGGATGATATGATGAGCTAAAATATAGTTTTTTCCCCATCTTATTCCATAATGTTCTCTAGAAACTACCAACAAATTTAGTGTCCCTATATGAGACAATACTCTTGGGTAATCCCTGAAGTCTCACAACTTCCTTGAAAAACAAATTTGCAATGTTTGTTGCATCATTTTTCTTCTTGCATGGGACAAAGTGTGCCATATTCGAAAATATATCAACTACCAAAAATATGGAATCACTTCCTCTTTGTGTTTGTGGCAATCCCAACACAAAATCCATGCTTATTGCATCCCAAGGCCTATCGAGAGTAAGAAGTGGTTGATACAATCTAGTGTTTTGTTTCTTTACTTTTGCATACTGGAAAATCTTACATTTGTTTACAAAATTATTCTCCTCTTCTCTCATAACTGGCCAATAGTATGAAATTTTCAACTTTGAAAATGTCTTTTCATGGCCAAAATGTCCTACTAGGCCTCCACTATGTTTTTCCTTCAATATATTTTCTCTCATTGAACACTTTGGTATGCACAATTAGAAACCTTTAAAAATCAACCCATATTGAATCATATATTTTTTCCATTGACTTCTATCTCTGAGCACAATATTTGTACATGCCTCATATGCTTCCTTGAAATCTGGATCATCACAATACATCCCCTTAAGGTATTCAAACCCTAAGGTCTTGAACTAAAATTCCTCTAGAATTAGACATTTCCTGCTCAATGCATCAACAACTTGGTTAACATTACCATAAATATGTTTAATGAAATAAGTGAAATTTTTCATAAACTCTATCCACTTAGCATGTCTCTGGTTTAACTTTTCATATCTGGTTATGAATTGTAAATCTTGGTTATCGCTATAGAAGACAAATTCCTTTGGAACAAGGTAGTGCCTCCATTTCTTCAAGGCTTGAATTGTGGAATAAAATTATTTATCATATGTGGAGTACTTTCCCTTAGTCTCATACATCTTCTCACTGAAATATGAAACATGCCTATTATCTTGGCTCAAAATTGCTCCAATTGCAACTCCACTCACATCACACCTTACTTGAAATGTCTTCCCAAAATTTGGCAAGACTAGAATTGGTTGTTATGTTATCTTCTTCTTCAATATATTGAAAATTTTCTAAGATTATTTTTTATATTTAAAATACTTGTGTCTCTTCTTCACTGTATCCATCATTGGTGCACAAATTCCATTGAAATTTCTAATGAACTTCCTATAGAAACTGGCTAATCCACAGAAGCTTATTACCCCAAACATACTCCTTGGAAATGACCATTCTTTGATTTCTCTGACCTTCCCGGGATCCATTTTAAATTCATTTGAAGAGATCACAAAACCCAAGTAAATGAGTTATGTCTTCATAAAAGAGGACTTCTTTAGATTTATCAACACCTTCTCATGCTTTAGTATCCTCATCACTAATGTCAGATGTCTCAAATGTTCTCCTTCATTTTTACTCAAGACCAATATATCATCCAGATATACAATAACAAACTTACCAATGAAATCCTTCAATACTTCATTCATCAGTCTCATAAAACTACTTGGGGCATTTGTTAAGCCAAATGGCATAACAATCCATTCATACTTGACCCCTCATTTGTCTTAAAGGTTGTTTTTCACTCATCAACTTCTCTCACTCTTATTTAATGATATCCACTTTTCAAATATATCCTTGAAAAAAAACTTTCTCCACTTAAGCAATCCATTAAGTCATCCTTACTAGGCAAAGGAAATCTATACCTAATAGTGATCTTTTTTACGGCTCTTGAGTCTGTACACATTCTCCTTCCTCCATCCTTCTTTGGACTCAACACAATTGGTGCTCCACATGGACTCAAGCTTTCTATGACGAAAATCTTTTCTAATAATTCTTGGACTTGTTTATTTACTTCTTCATTCTATTGGGGTGTAATCTATATGTTTCTTTGTTTAACAGACTTTCTTCTGGGTGAAATCATGAAGATGGGTTACACTTTTGCTTGTTTTATGAGAAAAAAAAACTGTATTTTCACAATTTCTTCAACTTCCGGCATACAAATGTATTTTTTTTATTTGGAATTTCAATTTACAATAAAAAAATAACTTGTGAAGAATTGTGTTAGCTTTCCAATGACTATTTTTCAAATTTTTTTTATCATGATTTGATATGTCAATTTGACAATTGTTTAATAGTATGTTCCTTAAAAATGAAAGGAATGATAATGAGTTACTTATATCTACAACAATGTATATATTACTAAACTTATGTTTTTAAGAAATGAAATATACTGCAACAATCTAAAGAGACTCTATTTTATAATGACTATAATTTTGAATCTAATGGGTGAATGTTATAATTTCTAGAATTTTTTGAAGTTGACCAAGCTGAAAACATTGCAGATTTCAAACACATATTTTTCTACACATTGTATCTATCTTAATTTTTTCTTAAAACTAAAATCTAAAAATACCCTTTTGAAAAGAACAACTTAAGGATTATGAATATTTTTTTTTCCAAAATTTTCACTATATATTTTTAGAGATACCGATATTTCATTTCACCGAATCATAATGTCTGCTGAAAATATTATGTAGTGATTTTTTTTTAAATTAAATAAAATTAGATAAAAATAAAGAAAATGAAAACAAATTATAGGAATTGAAAATAGATTCAATTTTGGAAATGTTGGTGTCATTTTCGAAACCAAATTCTCAGTATTTGTAAGAGTCTGCAACCTCTGAAGTTCAGTTAATCTTGGGGCAAGTCTCTGGTTTTAGTTTTCAATCCAAATTTCCTTTTTTCGGACGAAAGACTAAAATCTAATGGAAACCGTCAAAACTAAACGGTTTCCAAGTTTCTCGTCCGAAAAACCATTCTTTCGGCTAAAAGTCTATCGAATGAATTATGTCCGCCGGAAAAAATGAAATGACATGTTGTATCATTTTATTTTGTGTTAACTTGTATAAATAGGATTTCAGCCGAACACATTTAACATAATTCATCAGATGGACAGACAGATATAAGCTCGAGGATAGGGATTTCAAAGCATTTCTATTACTGATTACAGTTGTATTCTTTTCTTTCTTTATTTCTTCCCTCTATTCCATAGGCTTAATCGGAGGATCGATATTGATACATGGTGGTTTTCTAGAGCACTTAAAAAAGTTTCGAATCATCATTTTAGTTTTTCTTGAATAAGGTAAATGATGTTTGTTCAAGTTTTTATCGGAATAACAATTTATATGTTGAAAGATAAATGTTGAGCATTTTTTCAAGGTGAAGTCTTTGTTGAACATACCTTTTACAGATAACTATAAAAGTCATGGGTGACGGCAACCACACTCTCAACAGTTGGTCGCTCCACCAGGACCTTCTCACTCCACGGCCCAAAGAGTCGATGCTCTTCCAACTCCTACTCGGGAGTTCTATCACCCACAGTCTTCTCGGGAATCTTCCCTTTCGGAACTCGGGAAGTCGAGTTTCACGGACTCGCGAACCTTATGGGCACTTCCCGTGCAACATGAAACCCCGAACCCCGATGTACTGATATGCCTCCACGCGTCTCCCACTGATGTCCAGGTCCCACACTGCCACGTCACGTCGGGACTTCGCGACTCGCGGATCCACGACTCCAAAACTCTTGCCTTTGGAAACCCCGAATGCCGGAATTCCGATACTCCGGATTCGTGCCACCTGTCCACGCTCGGATCGACGGCCTCGACTAAATCGGGAAATCGCCCTTCGCGATTTCAATGTGCATGGGATTCTTGCCCTCGCCAACCCCGATTTGCCGATGTGCGATGGGAATGGTTCCTCCGTGCACCTGCAGCTTAAACCCCTCGCAGCTCCTTCCAGATCTGACGATCCACGGAATCTTGTGAGACTGCCCAACGATTTCAAGTCGCCGATTCTCTTCCTCTATGAAGAGTTCTCCGCTCCGCCACCTTTTCCTGTGCGGCCTCTGCTGAATCAATTTCCCAATGAACCAAAGGGCTATCCCTTCTGAGCTCCGTCCTCTGATTCCTTCAGAGAAACTTCATGCACTCTGCTCACCCTTCAACCTTCAACCACTCTCCAAGTGTCAAAGTTCTCCTGGGCTCTGTGCGCTTCACGCTTTCGACAGGGTCTCAACCCTTTCCTTCTCAGGATGTGACTGAGACTCGACCTCGACCTGCACTCACCTACACGGCTCAAATAACTCAATCCAACTCTGGAAAAAAAAAGAAACAAAGGTCCAACTACTTAGCCGCCTCGACGCACTCTATGCGGAGGTATTCGACTGCACCCGATGCAGGGATCACACGGCTTATGCAGAGAAACAATTGAAACTCATTCTCTCAGGTTCCTAACCTGATATGCAATCACATATGCAGCATATAAAAGATACGCATAAAAGGAAGCAAGCAAACAAAAGCATAACATCAACAACACAAAAGTATCAAACACATCCATGGTGATTGAATCAGGCTCTTCCTATTAATTCAATAACTGTACATGGAGTTTCTTCACAGGCTCTCTGTTCTTGCTCTCTCTTGCTCCTGTATGAATGAATGAGAATCCTTCAATGTACAAAGGAGGGTGTCTATCATTCCGTTTTCCCTCTCGAAAGTAGAAATGTCTAATCTACAGTTAATTCCTATCTAACAACATTAATTCAATTAAATGGCTTCCTATCTACTAATACAATACAACTGCGCTCGGCTTTGAATGCCCTCATCCAAACGACGGCGCAACAATCTCCAAAGCATTTCAAAATGTGCGCGCTGGCACTGTCCAGCTGTATGATCTCTCTCCGTGCGCGCTGGCTCACTTGACGACGTGTAGATGCTCCTGCATCATACTTCTCGGCTCAAAAGTTTTCATGGGCTCCTGCGCATGAGCTTTTGCACAGTCTGCCCATGTTTC
>JASDQU010754117.1:6120-21379 GCA_032191745.1 Picea mariana | reverse complement strand
AACATTATATAGTGACGTGGCAGCATAATATATGAGCTTGATTTGACACATTTAATGCATTGATAGTATGATACATGGTTTAAATTGCACACATTGAATGCTATTTGTCCTTTATGCTTTTATTGAGAAGTGATTATAGTCTTTGCTTTTATTAGCCATCATTCACTTCGTCAATAATAACATCTATTAATTGCTCATGTATTAGAGATAGTCATTGGTTTATTGAAGTACTAATCCACTGCAAGCATACTCTAGTTTTCTTTGTCTTTGTCTCGCAAGCAGGTACATTAGCAGTGGTGACTATCTCATATCGGGCATCAATCTGTGGAAGGGTTTCCTTTTGACTTGGTCTTTATTCATTTGCCTTCATTTATCCAGATTGACTTGGGGACGTCTCCCTTGGACTTGCCCTCCTAAATAGAAAGAGCCCCCCATCGAGGTGACAGTGGGTGGGGAAGCTCCTGTTACGCCGGTTTCAAAGCCCTTGGCCCTTTCCTACAAACCGTGCGATAACAGTGCCTATATATATTAATGTCATATTTTTAGTCTAGTATTAGGTTAGGTTAGTCATATAAAATTGTATTCTTATATGTGATGTTGTTTCTCTCAATTATTTATAATCATACACAATTCTAGATGTAGTGATTAACTCTAGTTTGTAGTTGATGTAACTTGTTTATACACTATTAATAAGGAGTGTCTAAAATATAAAAAATTCTTGACGAAATTTACGATAACATGATGAAATATACTAGTCAGAGAATGAATATGTAGCGTCATCCGATCATGAATAACGATCCCCCAGATGCAATGACTTTCTGTATTGGTAATTAGTCGAAATTCTTTTTTCATGGGCTAGGTGGTAGGTCTCTCTGTCGTTTGGTAAGGGTGACCGCAGGTAGTCGGATACTAAGCATAACCCGTTCGTAGTTGTCTTCCAAAGGTAATGTTGTCCACATGCTTCGTGTCGGGGTGACGCTCGTCTTAGGTAAAAGGCTCTCTCTATTAATTGTACGCATTACCAAGGTATTTTTGTATAGGCAGGAGGGGCTACAGTGCCAGCTCCGATGTCTCTATCTAAGGGGATAATGGGCCCATCGGTCCCACAGTAATTGGATGGTGTATCCCTATTATGATGCAGGCTACGGTAACGGGCACAAAGCGGTGTTCGATTCGAGGGGGTGGGCGGTGCTCCCTTCGTTCCCCTGAGCATGGTTCCAATGGACATAATATTATAATAACTACCATACATCCATAGCCTGAAGCGCTGATAGATGGTATACATGTATTAAGTGAGGTCCATCTGGGTACTAGCTTAAAGGGGGTAACGAGGCAACAACAGCCGATGAAAGAAAGAAAAGTAGGGCGGGCTTGGAGCAGCCTACCAGGTGTACGGAAGGGCATGTTGCTCCCCGTAATTATAAATAGGTAGAGCATATAAGTATCCTCTGCCTACTTTTGTTATTGCTGAGGCGAATGAGAGGCGTCTATCTGTAAGGATATCTGGTTCTAATGTTATAATGTCCGACATTTATCAATAGGCGTCCGATAATTAGAACATGCTAAAGTGTCTTAGAAAATAAAACTGTGACCACTGTAAGTAGCACAAAATTGTGACCATTGTATGTAGATGCAAATCAACACGTCATAATTTAAACCAACCTAACCCAATTGTGGATGACAAGTGGTTGGCATTCTTTTTTTAGTGGTGAATTTCAAATATTGGCATTTTTTCTACAAAACAACTTAGAGGCTAGTATATGGTGTGGAGTGATTCAAGTTTGAGAAATTTTGACCACTTTCGTTAAATGGTGTGTAATTATTTTCCATGGTGATTCAGTACACACTACTCTAAAGTACAAATTGAAGCATATCAATCTTAATAGTTAATTGATAATAAATAAAAAAGCATGTCAAAATGTCTTAGAAGAAATAATTGTGAGGATTGTAGGTCACTGTAAATAAACATATCGTAATCGAAAGGAGTAGCTAAAATATCATGAAGGAGTAGCTAAAATATAAAAATTTGACAACTTACTGTTTGGTATGGTGTAGGTAAGACAATTACTTGTCAGGACAAGTATTTGTCACTATGAACGGAAATGACAGGAAGCTTGCTCGGTTAAGAGCGACATTAGATTGGAGGGGCGATGGAAAATGTTATTTCCCTTGCTATGATTGCAGAGGCTTGCAAAGAAAAATACTTTTAATAACAACAACTGAAAGACATTGTAGGTAGAAGGGGCACACCGAAGGGGGTTATGAATATCGTCCCTTGGTAAGAGGATTCAATATTTAATGTATTCTTTGTAATAATCATTGTTATCACTTAAAATTTGTCCACAAATGGTTACAGGAATCCAACATATCCAAACACCTATTATTTCATCCATGGCCCAAAAAATGCATTTCCAAAGGGCCCAAAACTATACAACTAGTTAAAAAATCAGCATGCGCTCAAAATGCAAAGGAAGTGCACACACATGCGCTAGTCAATAATTCTAGAAAAGAGCACATGCGCCCGATGCATGATTGTGGATGCAAAAAGCCGCACACAATTCATAATGACACATTAATGATTATGGTCGGCCTCCCACCCACTTCTGGTTCAATTCCCAAGTCGATTTGACCCCCAAATCAAAGCTTAATTCGAGTGGGGGGCTGGTCAAAGACCTAGAGGTGCCCTAAAGGGCCCCTTGTTCACACTAAAGACTGGTTGGATAAAGCCTCAAAGCTTTGCTATAAAAAGAGGCCATGGGTGCACTATATTTCCAAGAATTCATTTGTATTTTTATTCTTCCTATATTCTCTTGGAGGAACCTCTTTCCTCATTAGAGCATACAAGCATCATTTCATTGGGCCATTCACATCACCTCTTGAGTGACTGAGCTTTGGATTTTTTCACCATTTCCTTTTAGTTTTTTATTTGTAAGAAGAGCTCAATCATTGGGGGTTCAATATCCCTCCCTTGGAGGAAGAGGGGACCCATAAGCCTCCCTTTCTCTTTGGCGTTTTCCCACTAATACAATCTATCCATTGGTGGCATGAATATCAATCTTTCTTTTGTTCTATTTCCCTTATGCACATTAGTTTAGTTTCTTTAATTGTTATTAGATTAGTTGTTTATTTTCTTATTGTGCTTAATGTTTCTAACTCTTGCACTCACTTATTTTCTGTCTAGCTAACCCAAGTGGACTTGTAAGTGTCCCTCTTTTGCTCATTTAGGTGATGGAAAGGATACAACAGATTGGCGACTCCACTGGGGATAGGTATCAATTTCCTCCCCATTTGGGTTGTTTGACCAATTCTTTTTTGTTTATTTAACTTGCAGGAACCATAACCGACCCATGCCTACCTGCAAAAAGCTAAATTCAGAGCTGAGTTGAGAGAATTTCACCCAAAATTTTCTTCCCGGCCATGTAACAGAAAGTGTGTAGGGTTTTTAACCCACATGCACATATTCCAAGCACATGTGCCAAACTCACTGTGTTGTTTAGCGCATTCTGAGCACCTGCGCCAAAGGGTCATTTTTTGTTTGTGCATTAGCGCCACATGCACCTCAATCTACTCTGTGACCTGCACATCTGTCCAGAAATTCACACATTGTAAGGGTTTTTTTGATATGCTAAAGGCCCATAGCCTTCTTAAGCTTGATTCTATGCAAATTGTAATATGCACCACACTTAGATTCCCTCTCCACATGAAGGGTTAGTCAAAACATAGGCACTTAGGGGGTTAAAATTCATATTTATCCTCTTATTGCTTTCATTTTGCCACATGGATGGCTTACTTTGATTAAAGTTAAGTTGGGATCATTCTATATCACATATATAACCACTTTCATTGGGACCAGAAATTGAACGTCAATTATTGAGTATGCTCTTCTCTTGTTCCATAGAGCGATCCTGAGAATAAAAAAAATGATTGAGGGGAAATTTTATTTCCCTTAAAAGACAAAATATTTAGGAGAGGACAACAACCCCCTTGGGACTCCTCTTAGTTTCTTTTTACAAACACATCTTAAATTTATAAGGGCTTGTTATCGCACAGTTTGTAGCTAGGTCAAAAGGCTAGAGGATAGAGGCCAAACTGGCGTAACAAGAACCTACCCCACCCAATGTCACCACAATGGGGAGGTTCTTTCTATTTAGGGAGGTTAGCCCAAGGAAGACGTCCCCGATAACCTGGGGTTTTGAAGAGGCCAAAGTATAAAGGTCAAAGTAAAAGTTCTTCCTCACAGGTTACCACCAAGGTCAGATAGTCCGGCTAATCAGCCAATAATGAAGTGTAGGTCCAAATGAGAACACCTGCTCAGAATAAGACAATAGAAAAAGAATATATGCAGGCTATAATTCAATGGGTTAGTACTTCATATAAATATCTGACATCAATATGTAAGCAATTAGAACAATAGATATCAATGAGATCAACGTTTATCAATATAGCAATGGAAAATATCAGTTCATCAATAAATATTGAGATGATGAAGCCAATAATGTATTTAATCAATCCCTTAATAAATTCTCTTAACCATCATCTAATTGCTTATCAACAAAAAGGTGCCGCGTCAAGATGGAATAACCAAGTATGACGTTAGCCTAGTTAGGGTTAGCTAGTTAGTTAGGGTTTCAAATTTAAGAGTTTTAAGAAGTTGTTTGAGCACTATCACTTCAACGTTGTGGATCTAAGATCAATGTCTAGGGGTATATGGAGTCAATTAAGGAGAGGACACAAAGTTGAAGGGATAAAAGGATAAGGATAAGAGGGAAGGGTTCTAAGGTGCTACAATAGTAGGGCCCTAGAATAAAAAACCTAGGGAAAAGAGGCTCACTCTGGTGTTGCTTAAGCAAGGCCTCATGCTCTTTCCTCCTTCCTTAGGTCAAACTTGGAAAAACAACTAGCATAAAATATGAGTCAAGACAAGAGAATAAGGTGAGGAGAGTGTTGCAATGGCAAGGCCCTATCACCAAACCCTAGAAGATGAATGGCCCTAGGTGTAGATAACCTAGGCCTGAGATGTTGCCTCCTTCTTAACTTCTAAAAGAACAACTAGCACAAGGGGAAGAAGTGAAAAGAGTGTAGCAAAGGCTAGACTCTTCCTTCCTTCTTCAATAGATGAATATTTCTCTTTTAGGGGACATGAAACAAGGGCCTACTTGTGTGCTTGTCACCTAGGGTTTTCAATCAACAAAGTTTATAAATAAATGCAAGAATATAAGCCTAAAACCATTCAATTAAGAAGTTTTGCAGAAAAAAACACTTACATATCATGAAGAAATAGCATTGCAAACCCTAGTTGTAAACCTTCTTTCAAGAGAAACGCCAAAATATTCCAAGAAAATCCTTCCTCCAACAAGTGCGCCTCATATAAAAGACCAAATAACCAACAAGGGCACAAAAATTAGACCTCACAAGAGAGTGAGTTGTGTGTTATTGTCAAAATGAGGGAAAAACTCGTCAATATATACTGTATCATGACCTTTAATTAAAATTAGGTCATTAAAAATAGTCGACAAGGCTACAAACCAAAATCATACTACTTTTACATTAAATTGTTAAATAAAAGCCCTAAATGAGCATAAGCAAGACTTCAAGCCCTACTGAGGGAGATGTTGGCTCCTTTTTAGGGAAAATATAACACAAAATGACAAACATTGGCCCTCTTTGGGAATCCAAACCCTGCCACACATGTCATCTTCCCTGTCAAACTGGCACACTCTCAAGGTGACGTCAATGGCTCCTAGGTGACATCCTGGGCCATCAAAGGGAAACATTCCCCTGAAGTGGGTCCACCCCCTAGGCTGGGCTCAGCCAAAGTGTCCCGGATGGAACGTCTGTCTTCTTCTTACGTGCAAAAGCTCAATCAAGCACTATCCTGTCTCTGCCCCTGATGGGGTTCCAACAACCATCTGATGGGATCTTCAACCCCATGGAAGTCCGAACTAATCATCTTCCCATGTGTACCGGTCCAAATGGTACTTTCCCGTTGGGCATGGTTCTGCACATCAAAAACTTCGCCCTCCATGGGCTCATTAGTCACAGGGATCATAGCAATGTAAATCATGTTTAATCATTAATGTTATCAAACATATGCATAAAAACCATGATATATCATTCAATATCTCAAAGATATTACAAAGACCTACAATACAAATCCGAAGAAAAAGACAAAATAGCCTATTGGGCTAGTATCCATAAAGAAAGGAAAGTCTCCAAGGGGTATCATCCAAGCCATGTAAAATGAGGTGATGTGGTCAAAGGATGTCCATACATACGGGTAGAGTGAGAGATAGGGATGCATGATATTACCTGTGGGTGCCTTTGTAGAAGGCGAGCTGTACCTGTCATGGATGCAATTCTTTCCAAGCCCTTTATTGCCTTTATTCTTTTCTTTTCTTTGTTTTCTTTTTTCTTTTTTCTTTTTTTATTTCAAGGACTAACTAGAGGACACTACCTTGGCGTGGTGACCAGAGCTGATAGTGTTACCCACAAGCACNTTCAAGGACTAACTAGAGGACACTGCCTTGGCGTGGTGACCAGAGCTGATAGTGTTACCCACAAGCACTTTCACATATATGATAAGGCTGGCTCGTGATGAGACCCCCTTTCCCTTGGCCATGCAACCAAAGGTCACTACCCTGGCGTGGTAACCAGATAGTGGCAATGTCATACTGTTAGGTACCCATGAACATAATAGGTTGGCTCATGATGAGACCCCGTATCCTCTTGGCTAGGTCTTGTTTTTGTTATTTTTCTTTGGGTCCCTCTTGTTTCTTGCTGAGAGGCCTTTTATTGCCTTCTCGAGGATCCCTAGGCGAGACATCTATAGGTTTCATTTTTTATGGCTTTTATCTTTTACCAGCCGCTTTTAACTTCTAGGCCTTAGCCCCTTCTTCCCACGAGATAAGGTGCAACCCCACAAACAGATCATCCTAATGCCTGGACCAGGGGAATGGGACAGATGAGTGGGAGAAAAGATGTAAAAGTGATGATATGATGGGAGTGAACGATGGCTCTTCAGAAATCCCCTCAGTGGAAAACCAAAACCTATGGGTACAGGCTTGCTAGGACACCCTGTCAATCCCCCAAACTATGGTCAAGTGGGTTAATGTAAGATCCAAGGAGTTGTCATAAATAAAAGGAGTAAAATGCATATATCTAAAGGTTATAATGATAAAAAATGACACATACCATGATACCTGGACCAATTACCTCATGGAGCAAGAGTCTTCTCTGATACAAGTCTAAGATGAAGGTGATGGATGCTGCTGCTGCTGACAAGACAAGTCTGATGAAGGAGAAGAAAGATGGGCTCTACAAGGCCATGCTCAGGTCAATCCTTCTCTCGGTACTACATGTCTAGGACTTGTGGGCCTCGAGACGTGATCTCCTAGTTATCCCTAGAAATCGGGGATAACATCTGGCTCCAACTCGGGGACATGTGCTCACCATAGAGCGCATGAGAAAATCAACATCTCTGGCATAACCTGCATACCTGCTCAACTCAAAAAGGGTATCAATAACAAAGGTGGGGTGGTATTTCCACCCCGCAAATATATATATGTATATAACTGAAATAAAACAATCAATATGCAAGTGAGGAAGCAAACTATCATGAAATGAAAATGGTATAATACACGGAAAATACCTACTTACTTATGCTTACCTGTGGAGTCAAGTCTCTGGGGGGTAGTAACGCTTGATATGTAAAGCGTTTATTGGCAACTTCAGGATTTCTCCTTCCATGGTCTCTAAGTTGAAAGAATTCGTACCTGCACAACTCATGATTTTATAAGGGCCTCCCCATAGACTGTCAAATTTTTTGTGCATACCAGGTTTTTCCTTTCTCTTATCCCATAGTAGCACAAGATCTCCTTTGGTGAAATTTCTTTCCTTGGCTTTATGATCAAAGGTGTTCCTTATCTTTTCTTTATTTCTCGTCATTTGACCCAAGGCACTTCTCCTCGTCTCATCTAGCTCTATCAACTGATTGATCCTTCCTTGGATTGCTTCTGCATCTGTGGTGTATTGTTTAGCAAAACGAAGGATAGGGATTTGGAGGTTCACAGGTAGCTTTGCTTCAAGTCCATATACCAGCTCAAAAGGAGTTTTTCCCGTGGAAGTTTTTGTCGTTATTCGGTCTGCCCATACTGCGTATTTTATTTTGCTATCCCATGAATTTTTATTCTCTCCGACAACCTTCTTCAGAATATTCATGAGGTTCTTATTGGTTGATTCTGCTAACCCGTTTCCTTGTGGGTAGTAGTTGGAGGAATGGGATAGGGTAATTCCATATTTGAAACAAAATTCTACCAGAGCATCAGAGCTGAAAGCTTTGGCATTATCTGTAGTGATCTTGGAAGGGGCACCGAACCTAGTTATGATCCGATCTTCCAAGAAATTCGTGACTACTTCCTCGGTGGCCTTTTTTGTAGGAATAGATTCGACCCATATGGTGAAATAGTTTATAGCTGTTAGGATCCATCGATAGCCATTGCTTGAATTGTCTTTGAATTCACCAACAAAATCCAAACCCCATTGCTGAAAGGGTGCCTCTACTACCACTAGTTTTAAGGGTTTTGATGGGAGTCTTGGTTTGCCGGAGAAGTACTGGCAAGGTTGGCAAGATTGGATGTGCTGGTAAGTGTCTAAAAAAAGCGTTGGCCAATAATAGCCGGCCCTCAAAATCTTATGGGAAGTAGTACGAGCAGTAAAATGTCCACCACAATGCCTAGAGTGCAATTCTTCCAGTATCTTCTTTGCCTCTTCCTTGTTCACACATCGAAGTATAACACCATCAGGATTTTTCCACCCAAGTCCATCTTCAGTCAAGCAGTATTTCATAGCTCTCAATCTCAAATCCCTTCTCTTGTAGTCCACTAAGTGATCAGGGCAAGACAAGTTCTTTAGATAATAAACGATATCAGAATACCACTCGTCATGTTCTAGTTCACTGATCATTACATTTACTTGCTCGCTCTCACCCCTCTGTATGGATTCTTGGTTGCTCTCGATCAACATTTGGGCCAAACCTTGTCCCTTTATTATCTTGGTGGGTTTTATTTCTAAGTCATACTCCTAGATTTTGGAAACCCACTTCCCTTGAGTACCCATGCAATCCTGTTGTGACAAAACGTCCTTCACAGCTGGGTATGGGACATAAGCCTTGATTTTATTGTAACCGATGTAGTTCCTGAAGTGTTTGAGGGACTTGAATAAGGTATAGGATTGTTTCTCTGTGATGGAGTAGTTTAACTCTGAGTCTCTTAGGACTTTTCTCATAAAGGCCATGGGGTGTTCATAGTTATCAACATCTTTTTGCATCACGACACCTACAATAGTATCCTGGGATGCAAACGAGAATATTATGTAATCATGTGAGAAATCAGGACTAATCAAGACAGGGGCTTGGGAGATAGAATTTTTGATGTCTTCAAAGGATTTGTTGGTCTCATCTTGATCAGAATCTAGACCAGGGGTCTAAAATTTGCTCAATTTTCAAAGTGCTCAGAATGCAATGAAAATAGTGCCATTGCGTCTGTCTCATTCTCCTGATTCCGATGGTATATTTACTTTCGCAAACCGAGTCCGTATGGAGAAGTTATCGAGATCTGTTCGTCGGGCCAAACAGGGAAAAATTTGATGCTGACTGGGCAGGCCGTACAACTGACGTGGCAGAGGCCGTACAGCTGACATGGCGATCATATAGTGATGTGGCATGATGGTACACCCGTGGAAGCTGACGTGGCGACCCTACAGACGTGGCAAGTTTTGATTAGTTGGCAGTGGATGAATCACGTTTTGACACGTGGCTTTTAACTGGGCGAATAATAGGGCGCCACGTGGCCCAATGAAGGGCTACCATGTGGCACCCTGGGTTTGACTTTTTGGTCATATTAAATTTATATGGAGGCCGAGGGGTTTGACCCCCGGACCTCCCCACTACCCAAAGCTTCAACATTAATCCGCCAACCACTACGCCTCATGTTATTTCTTGTATACTATATGGTTTTAAAATCATTTGAAGTTGCATTGTGTAATTTTTGGTGGGAGGTCGGGCTAGGGCTTAGCCCCAGCTTGAGGTTTTATCACACTATATGACCGTATATTGTAACCATGCACGGGAGTGTAGGTCATTTGCAGCCCACGGTCACAATAGCATTACCATATGCCCGGTTGTAAATATTTGCGCGGGATTTGTTGTGTGTTATTTAACACACGGTTTTATGCGTGTATTACATTTGTAATGCAATACATGGCATATAATGTAATGTGTTGATACAATTCACACGGTGGTAACCGTTATACAAAGCCACGGTTCCAGGTTTATGAATATGACCGTATGTGTTATGTGCGCGCGGGGCGAGTTTCCAAATATTGGGCCATGGTTGTATGGCATGCCACATATGCCCATTCCTTTTTTCAATGGAGCGGGGAAGTTTGGCTGAGTTTTAAACCACGCGTTCGACACACGTCGTTTCCTGGGTTAACCATATAACGGAGCCCCACATTTGCGCTGGGACGTGGCCATATGGTCCCCCATGCGCCCAACACCTCCGTCCTCGGGGGCTATAGTTGTGCTAACGGTTCGACAGATTGACACCAATTGCGGGGCGCACGTGGGTGCTGGGTTTAGTGATGGAAAACACCCAGAAGCCAGGTTCACTTTCACACAGGTGCAATATGGCGAACGAGAGACAACAGTTTGAAGGAGGAAAATGGCAACAAGCATAACTTCTTCAATTTTTGACCAAATCAGGTGCTGTAAAAGCCCAGCTAGGGGTTTTTGGACGTTCTGAGTCCATTGGTGATGTTTTCACAGGAATTTGAAGACTTCTAATGTAGGTTTTTAACCATTGAAGTTTGAGGAAGCTTCATGAAGCTTAAAGCCCTCATTGTTTGAGGCATAGCTCCAATGAGCACATGTCCATTTTCTGAGACTGAATAGTCATTTATGACTGATTATTATGCTCTGAACATTTTGGGATATGTTTCAGATCTATTGGAGGACTTTTACATGTGTTTTTGCCTCATTGAAGCTCAGGGAAGCTTGGAGGTCACATGTAGAAGAGGTCATTGTTGGATGAGCCATTGTCCATTTTCAGAGTTCTAACAGTCAATTTTGGGGTTTTTATGTATTCTAAATCCAATGGTACAGTCTGTAAATCCATTGGAGTTGAGCAGAAGCTTGTAAAGAGAATTTGACAAACTAATCCCAAAGAGCCAAGTCTATTGAAGGAGGCTCAAGGAGATGTAGCCCAGAGAGGGGTGAACTCCTTTATCATCTTGGTATTGTTGTGAGTTTGCTGTGTTATTTGCTGCACTTTATATTTCTGTGTATTTGTTTATAACACATATTTAAGCATTTAAAAGAATCTTTTCTCTCACATGAACATTGACAAGAAGAAGCAAGAACTAAACACATAAACCAATTTGCATATTTAACACATGAAGCAAGGTCCTGTTAAGATTCATTTTATGAGGTAGAGGGTGCTTGCATAGCATAACAAGTCAGCCTTCTATTTTCAGATCACATCTCCCCACCCGAAAACAAAATCCTTTTTTAGCAAAGCACTCAAAGGTTTTATCCTCTCGGCAAAATTTGGTACAAATCTATGGATGAAGTTGATTTTTCTGAGAAAATATTGCAAAGCTTTCTTGTTGGCCGGAGGGCGGACATCCTTTATCAACTTGACTCTTTCAGGATCAATGGAGACTCCTCCTTGTGAGGCCACATGTCCTAACAATTTTCCTTCATCAATCCCAAAGACAGATTTCTTAGGATTCAGTGAGATGCCATACTTTCTACATCTCTCAAAAACAATCCTAAGATGAGAGAGATGGTCTTTCCTATCCTTGGACACAACTGTAAAGTCATATTGGTAAATTTCTATGATTTTTTATATGAGGTCTCTGAAGGCAAATTCAATTGCTCTCTGAAAAGTGGCACCAGCATTCATAAGACCAAACGACATCCTTAAGTACATAAAAGTTCCCCAAGGTGTAGTGAATGCAGTTTTGAGTTGGTCTTCCCTTTTGAGTAGGACTTGGCTGTACCCTGAGAACCCATCTAGCATAGACATCATCCCTGCTCCTGTGACCCGCTGAAGCAAATGTTCCATGTTTGGGAGGGGATAATTATCCTTTAATGAAAATTGGTTGAGGTTGCGGAAATCAACACATAGGCGGATATCACCATTTTTCTTCCGAACAACCACCAAGTTTGACATCCAAGAAGAATACCTGATAGGGGCTATGATACCAGCATCGACCATTTTTTGGAGCTCCTTCTGTATTTGGCTTGCCAAATTTGGGTTGATATGCCTTAGCTTTTGTCGGAATGGTTTGGCCCCTTCTACCAAAGGTATGGCGTGTTGGATGACATCCCCCCTATAGGATTTCAAATCATCATAGTTCCAAGCAAAGGTATCTCTAAACTCTCTGATGAGCGCTAGTATTTCCTTTCTTTCTTTCTCGGTGGTGTCCTTTTCTATTTTGACCATCCTTGGGTCCATCTCTATACCGATATTGAATTCCAGGGCTTCTTCATCTTGCTTGTTGGTTCTCTTTCCCTTAAAAACATTATGCCTGTCAAAAAGGTTTTCTAGGGGAATACAACCCTTTGGAAAGGTATTGCTTTGCAGGTTAATGAATTCCAGATCCATAGAATCGGCTAGGAAAGCAACTTGTGAATCAGTAAACTCTTTTTTGTTCTCCATGAATCTGATAATTTGATCATCGTCTTAGAACACCTACCAATGTTCCAAATTGTCGGGAACAAAAGGCCTAAAAAGAACCTCCATCTTGCATTGGTTGTGAAAAGGTGCTTCACATGGTTGTAAAGTAGAAGAAAAAGCAACCAAAGCATCAACCACATGGTTTTATTCTCGAGGAATGGCTTCGATTGACACTTTTCTAAAGGATTTTGAAAGGGTTTGAGCCAGATCTTGATACTTTTTCAACTTTTCATTTTTAGTGGCAAATCTCATCAAAACTTGCGACACAATGAGGTATGAGTCCCCTTTTACTTCTAGGATTGTAACACCTTTGTCAATTGCTAAATTGGGACCTAGAATCAAAGATTCATACTCGACAACATTGTTGGTGCAACGAAATTACAGCCTATATGAATGGTAAAAGATTTCACCCGAAGGAGCTGTTAAAACTACTCCAGCGCCTGATCCAGAGCTTGAGTGTGATCCACCGAATTCTAAGGTCCAGATTCCTTCGGTCTCTTCAATGGTATCCATATCTAACTTCCCTTCCTAGATGAACCAATTATTAAGGCCACTATCGATGCATAAAAGTTGGTCACTTAGCTCATTAGAGGTTTCAACCAGGGAGCCAACGAGGGGCTCATTGTAGATGGTGAAGAAACCCCCTTCGGGATGAGGGATGGTTGCTTTGGAATTATGTTTATGAATAATTCCATTTAAATTCTATATGATATCTTTGTGAAGAATGATCCCCAAATTATTCATAGCATCTATGATGACCACGTTTATCAAGAAAGGAGCACCGGGGAAGGAGACAAAGGCCACCTCGAGGTTATTAATGACCCCCTTTGCAAAATATCCTTCGGTATTTGTTTGTGAGAGGTTCATACCTAATTGATACATAACATCTTCAGTCATCATGTTGGTTGTGGCACTTGGGTGTAGGAGACAGTTGCGGAGGAGGGAATCTTTGACTCGGAGAGTGACATAAAAAGCTGTGAACTCACAAACTTTGGAAACAGGGTGTCCCACTTGGTGGATAAAAAGAGAGAAATCTTTTGAAGGATTCTACTCAACATTTTTAGGTAAGATAACTTCAACTTCATCCTCAGGATGGGTCCTTTTCAAAGGGGGTTCTTGGGAAAGGATAATACTTTCATTAGAAAGACTCCACTTTCTCTTAGTGGGAGAAAGTTCGTCCTAGAGGATCCTTGGAGGTTCAAGTTCCACAAAAGGATTATTACTAGGATCCCATAGTTCAGAATTTTGTGAGAGATCCCTCTGATGAATGTGATCTTAAAAATCAAGGTTCCTTTCAATCTGAAAGGCTAGGTCTTGTGATTCCTCTAAAGTTTCTGGTGATTGGTCCTTGACGTTGAATTGCAAGGTTCCTTCCAAGGAGGACAAGAAATGATCGATGATGGCTTGTTCTGAGGCCACCTTTGATCGGACCCTTTTGAGGAGAAGGTTGAACCTATCACTGAAATCTCTAACACTCTCACAGGGTCCTTTTCAAATGCTAAGGTACTAGGAAAAAGAGTCATGTGAATGCTCACTATCACACCACCTTATTTTAAAGGCCTTTTGTAGTTCTTCAGGGCTTTTTATCCTTCCTTTAGGGCAGCTATTAATCCAAAATTTAGCATCTTCTACAAGGGAACTTGCAAAGAGCCTCATGAAGACATTAGGGTGATCTTGACCAGCCAAATGAAAATCAAAACTATCGCAGAATTGGGTCCAATGTGAGTTTCCAGGGATACCCTTTCCTGAGAAGAATGGTAGCCAAGAATTTGCATCCTTGGGTAAGTCATGCAACCCTCCTTGGATGTTACTTAGGTCAAAACAGTTGAAATTCTTTGAGTAAGACCACTTGTGAGGATTAGGATTAATCGGGGGGGGGGCAGAGCTTGTCAAGGTGACAATGGCCACAGTAGAGGGATTTGAGTATTGTCGGCCACTACGAGTCATCATTGGTGGAGTCGCCAGATAGTTTACTTGAAACTACCAAATAAAAGGGGAAAAAAACCCTAGTGCAGTCGCCAGGTAAGCTTGTAAGAAAAGGTCTCTGAGGCAAGGCTTACTGAAAAGGTTTGTCATTTGAGGAGAAATGACTTAGTGTTCCCTGGCAACGACGCCAAAATGTTATCGCACAGTTTGTAGCTAGGTCAAAAGGCTAGAGGATAGAGTCCAAACTGGCGTAACAGGAACCTACCCCACCCAATGTCACCACAATGGGGAGGTTCTTTCTATTTAGGGAGGTTAGCCCAGGGGAGACGTCCCCGGTAACTTGGGGTTTTGAAGAGGCCAAAGTATAAAGGTCAAAGTAAAAGTTCCTCCTCACAGGTTACCACCAAGGTCAGATAGTCCAGCTAATCAGCCAATAATGAAGTGTAGGCCCAAATGAGAACACCTGCCCGGAACAAGACAATAGAAAAAGAATATATGCAGGATATAATTTAGTGGGTTAGTACTTCATATAACTATCTGACATCAATATGTAAGCAATTAGAACAATAGACATCAATGAGATCAACGTTTATCAA